>WYDI02000127.1:0-29142 GCA_009867235.2 Psittacus erithacus
CACAGGGGCTTGGAGCAAGCTGCTCTAGTGAAAGGTGTCCCTGCCCGTGGCAGGGGTTGGAACTGGATGAGCTTTAATGTCCCTTTCAACCCAAACCATTCCACAATAACATCTTCCCCCGCTGTGTTTAGATTCACAACCTCCTTCAAAGCAAACACCAGTAGATTGAATAGGTCTCTTAAAGCTGCAGGCCTGACAGTTCAAAAAGCTCAGCACTGCTAACAAGAATCACCCAAAACCAACCCTCCATCCCATGGGCATATCTCACTGGAATCTACCTGCAAGGGGGGCATCCTGGTACCATTCACTGAAGGTCCATGCACTTCCTAAGCCATCTGCATTTATTCTGATGTGGGAGACACTGCATGTGTTGTGCAAAACTATTAAAGTTATCAGCATACTGTCCCATGCCAGGTTATAAGATTATCAGACTGAGAAATAATTGGGATGGTGGCAAGTGAAGGTGGACTTCCTGCATCTCAGGCTGATTATGGGCATGAATGTGGAATTCCTTCAGCATTACCAGCCACCTGGGTCAGGGGCATTGCATTGCCATTCCCTGTCAGCACTCAGCCAGAGTGAGGAGGAAGAAACGGGGCAATTTAAGCTGAGAGGACCTGGGGAGGAAATAATGAGAGAATCCAGGAGCTACAGAGGTCCCCTGTGAGGGGTCAAGGACCAGCTCCCACATGGAGAAATTAGAGGCCAAAGTCAGAACTTGAACATCAAACTTTATCAGGCTTCTCTTCCCCTCCATTTACCATTCATTATTTCCCTGTCTGCATCCTGAAGTCATTTGCTAAAGGGCTGTGGGAGATGATGCTCCACCAGGCCCCAGCAGAGGTACAAAAGAGTGCAGTCCCCTTTCTGGGGCAGGGCCAAGTGTGTTAGTGGGACAGCAGAGGAACCACCAAAGGGAAGAAATAGATCCTGTCCCTGCAGGACAAGTAAATAGTCCTAGCCTGGGCTTTTACTTCCCAGCAACAGCCAAACAAGGGAACGGTGAAGGGTGTGATCAGAAGGTAGCAGTTGGTAGGTCTCATCATTATCTTCCATTTCCATACTCCAGAGATGAGAAAATATACCAGAGAGACCTTCTGAGCCCAACAAAAGCCATCACCAAAGGGCTCAAGGTCAAGAGAAACTTCAGCAACCTTTACATTACTCTAAAAATTATGTCTTACAAAGCCAATACAGGATAGAACAAACCATCAGTATCTGTACTGGAGAAACATTACACCCATCTCATCTAAATAATGGTGCTTTCTCCCTGCTGTAACAGCACCTCTACAGCTTAGATTCAGCATCTACAGAGGTGTCCCAGCCCTGAGTGGTATCCCAGTACAGTCTGCAACTGCTGGGGTTACTGTAAATAACTATTGCTGGGTGAGCTGTTCCTCAGTTCCAGAGCTCAGACCCCAGAGAAGCAAGTCAAGCCCATGAATGTTAGAGGAGGCCAGTGGACAAGACTTCAACTTGCTCTGATCTTAGCCCAGCTCCAGATAGTGCCCCACAGGCTCTTCTGAGAGACTGCAGCTGAGCAGCTCAGAGTGACAATGCTCCTGGTTACACTTCAACATGGACACACACCCTAGAGCCTGAATTATTTGGATAAAGCCAGATGTGGACAAGAGTCCAGGAACCACTCTCCAGATGTTAAAGATGCCTTCCTGTCACATAAAGCAACATGTGAACACACTGGCATGTTAAACAAGAGTACTATTAACTAATGGTAGTGCCACCCATCCTGGTTTTCCATGGTCATTAGTATCTCCAGACTCTTAGCCAACCTTCTTCAACCTCTTAGTAACTCCAGCTCTAAAGGAGCTATACGTAAGTGCCCCTAGGGCTGGGAGACTGTAAATCACATGTAAGGCTATCATATACTTTCCATACCTATAGCAAACACTAAAGTTGGTTATAACTCAAAGCATCACCATGATAGCCCTCTCCAAATGCTGCCAGCCAGCCCTGTGCTGAGATGTAATCATGACAGATAGGATTCTCCCAAGAAAGCCAGCACAAAAAAGTTCTAGATGGCTCTGAAAGCTCAACAGCCCATCACTAACCCTTTGCACATCCAGCCAGTATCCATGCTGAGCAGGTGAGATCCATCTGTCTGGGATTCAGAGACATCCATTACAGATGCAAAGCATCAGCACAAGTATTAGATGAGTAAAGGACACTTAGCTTGCTCCATCTCCTCACCTTCAGCACCACAGTCCAGCACCATTCTTGCACATTGTGTGACTACAGTAGTTGGGACTCTTGCTGGTCACAGACTTTTTGACACTATCCATGTGATGTTTGTGAAGATGGCCTGTTTCTAGTGCAACTTACTAATTCAAAGCAATGCTTGCTGTAAATACATGTTCCATTTATGGATTTAAGACTTCAAGGGCGTTTGGAAGATGACCAAGTGTAATAAAAAACAAACACATAACAAAGCGCACCGTATTTCTGGGTTACAAACAGCAGATTACCTTGTAGCCTCTTAGAATTTACATAAAGCATCAGAATATGCCATTCTCTAGAAGAAGAGCAAGAAATATTGTGCTTAGCTTGTTTCTGACACTTAATTCTTCCTGGACCTCCCCTGTAGCACTCTGAATGCTTCACAACTGGAAACACTCACTACCAGCCCTGCCATACAGTCACCTGCCTGGCTCTACCCACCAGCTTTCTCTCTAAGCAGGAGAGAACATGTGACAGGCAGCCTTTGAACTCTTGTTCCCAGTTAGAACAAGCCCCATCACATCAAGGGCTGAGCAAAAAGATAGCTTCTGCCACATACTGCTCATGCTCCAATGTGTTCCTAAGGCAGTGGCAAATATTCGCTTCCTGTTACGAGTAGCTGCAACCGGACTACTGAAAATATGCAAACACATCAGCACTCCTTGAAATTAATGGGTAATAAAATAAATTAATGCTGGTTCTTTACTGACATAGCTGTAACTGTTCTGAGCATGTTACTACTACCTTCTGCGGTAAGAGGAATGCAGCTCCTGTGCTATGTAAGGCTTTGGGGTATCCCAAACTGCAAGAGAAACAGAGAGAGCCCTACACCATGACTGTCTCTGGATATATTTAATCATACAGCACTGGTATCCTTGCGAGATTATCTTCTGTGCATACATATCCATGCTCCCAGGCAAGACTAAGCCTTTTGCCAGGGACTCATGTCAGTGACAGGCAGGAGGAAGGGGCTGCTGGGTGGTCCTACCCCTAAATTATTTGCTGACTGCTTCCCTAAGGACCATGGCAACTGTGGCACAGACAAGAGAATCCCTAAGGACAGCACTGAATTGGGGCAGAGACAGTTGCTTGCAGGAGAAGAAAAAGAGAGAGGTCCTTGTGTTGGCATGGGGATAACGTGCCATCCCTGTTCTCCTGGGGCCAGAACCATCTCTGGCCCTAACAATCTACACTCTAAATTAAGGGCTACTATCCATGTGAAAAGGAAAAGAAAAGGAAGCAGCAGCAATACGAAGAGGCTAGACATTTATTCTTGGCTCACTTGCTCTTAATGGAGATAACAATACCTCACTCCTTGACAGCAAAGCAGGGAGACTAAATGCATGGAAGTTTGCCAAGTAAATTGAGATCTTTGTACAAGAGGCACTTTCGACACGCACAACTTCTGGCTTATTAAAGCCAAACAAAAACTGTTCACCTTGAGGAGTGCTCAGAAATTAGGAGCCAAGGATCCCCATGGCACAGTGCCCTGTGTGATTACTTAAGCTTGCACACGTCCTAACAGTGATGCTTGACTAGCTTAAACACTCAGCACACAAGGTGGAAAACAGTGAAGGTGCAGGATTGCTCTCTCTCTTCCACACAATTTGCCAGTCACTCTCCAGGGCCCTGCTCTGCTCCCTTCAAGCAGCATCTGAGTCGTCAAACAAGGCCTTGCACTGTAACCTTATCACATACTTACATCTAGCATAAATGCACGTACAGAGAGGAAGGGTTGCAAGTAAGTGGCCTATTTAGAAAGGTCCCAGAATAGTTTTTGTGCAATTTTCTCCTTGCTTCCCTATGCCTCCCTTCTCCTGAAGTGGCAGGTAACCTGAGCAGGAGCAGCGTGTGAATTGATTTGGAGGCCATCAGCGCACTGGTGCTCAGCTCTGGGCAGCTGCCGTGTCATTGATTGCCTGGGGATCGATGCGCAGCCCATTCCCGCTCAGCACACCTGCCAAGGCAGATGAAGTGAAAAGAAAATCATGTATTTGTGGGTAGACACTTTCACCTTGCTCCACGTCCCCCCCTCGGGAGGGGTTGAGGGACCTGGACTGATTTCAGTGCTCCTTTTAGCAAGTGTGAGGAGAGAAGTTGGTACAAAAACGGGACAGCAGGATCCCCCCCTCCAACAACCACCATCTATAAGAATAAAAGAAACTAATGTTTCTGCCTGTATCAGAGGCAGGGGTAGAGCAGGCCCGAGTATTGGCTGATATATACATCTTTTACAGTACTATGCTCTAGTGTGAGGCATCCCTGACCATGGCAGGGGACTGGAACTGGATTATCTTAAAGTCCTTTCCAACCCAAACCATCCTATGATTCTTGTGTAACAGCCATGGAGGATACAGGTTTCCATTTCATCTAAAAGGGGTACTTGAATACTCCAACACATAAATATTTCACAGATATCTACTATCAGTGGCAACAATTAAAACCAGAAAAAGTATGCTCAGGACAAGTTGCTGGAGATACCGCCTGATACCTGTTATACCCACTAAGACTGCCTACTGGTTGTCCTCAGAGGAGGAAAATAAAGGTTTCTACGTAAAGCAGATAAGTCAGTTTGATCAGCTACTGGGTTACTGTCCACACCAGAGGTTAGTGGTAACTTGGCTCACGTGAGATGTGTGCTGCCAACATATCCTTGCTGCCAACATATCCTTACTGCCTGGGCTCCTTACCTTTGGAATCAGGAGGTTCTGATGTCACAAACCAGACAGTTATACCATTTATTTAATCAGGCTGTGACCTGCCTTCTCCTGGATCATTTCTGCTCTCCTAGAGACAGCAGGACTCTGCTTACCAGGTCAACAATTTGCTGCACATTTATACAAAGGCTCTGCAAGCTGGCCCTTGCCAACACCTCCTGCATAAAGAAAGGTGACAAGTTACTTCCCCATTTCATTTCAGTTCTCCCTAGTGTCACACATCAAACTCTCCACTTAAATCCTGGAGAATTCCAAGTGAAGCATATCCCATTTCTACTTTTTTCCAAACACAAAACTGTTCGAATTGATTCACTACCTTCATTTCCAAAACCCTGCACAGATTCTGGCAGTGTTTTCCTGAAGTGGTTGCAGAACTCAACTCCCATTATCAACAAGAGGCCTTCTGAGAGTCACTGCCTAATTTCTTACATCACTTATGAAAATGGGCATTAGGCTCCCAAGTCAACTGGAATGCACTGCACACAACATCCAACTGAGTAAGACGACCTGGATGCCAGAGAACAGAAGGAATCTTACAGTAAATAAATGCATTAATAAGGGAAAGCATCATTCTGAGCTATTGCACAAGATGCTTTGAAAGCAAACTCAGAACATTTCTAATCTTCAGACTGCTGGAAGCAGGAATTTATAATCTAGACTGTGCCACTCTCTGCTTGCCATGTTTTATGTTTTCTCCCTTGTGTATCTGGTATAGGTCACCCTTGGAGATGAAAATATTGGGCTAGGAGGGAGTTTAGTTTGACATTGTAGAGATATTCTTATGCTCTTGTCTGTTGGGAAATTTAATTTTCACAACATGGGTGAAATAGGTGTTATTTTTCCTTCCTAAAGAATTTGGGGAAGCTGGCAGAGTAATTAAAGGTTACACTTTCAGATACTGTCACTATTATAGTTATTACTCAATACACCCATAGTATTTCAGTCACTGCAGTGTTGTGTTCCTCTGGTTTCAGTTTTATCAACTGGAGACACTTGCTTTCTAATTTTCAGGTACACTGCAGGCTTCTAGTGAAATCTGGGTCTGAGTAGCCATCTATTTAAAAGTACTAGGTCACCTTTACTTTGTTACCCTACTTTCAGCAGAAACAAACAACCTTGTACCATAAACTGACCAGCAATTTACAGGACTTTGTGTAACAGAACCAGCTGAATGAAGACAAACTTCTATAAACTGCAAAACTAAGAGTTTTGTAAAGGCTCTGCCCTCAGAAACTCAATCCATTTATGACAGTAGTTGGTAGGCCCCAAAAGACGTTACTCTGTACACTCACTGTTTGGGTTTTATGCTACTCAGTGCTATTAACAGAGAGGGCAGGAGTACTCTCTGCCAACTCTCGACACCGAGTTGCAGTCAAGGTGCAAAGGAACTAGAGCAAATGTTATCACAGGACTCATGCTGCCTTCTTTTCTCAGGCAGGATTGAGGGCTTGGGCCCTTTATCTCACCACACTTCTGAAATATATACACATATATGAATATATACACTTATACATATGTATACGCACACATTTATAGGTGTATAAGTGGTCCACCCACCTCTAAGCCACTGTCTAGATTCCCTTTAGAGACCATGGGTGAATAAAAAACAACTCAACCTAACCAAAGAGAAAACAGCATGATCTAGAAGTATTCCCCTCCACCCCATTTACTATACAGGGAATTTAGATAATAAGCTGAGGTATCAATACCTACAAGGCAGGTGTCTATGTTTAGTTAAGTAACTTCCATCCTTTAGGCTCTTCTAAGGCAGAGAATACCATATTCACCTATTTCCAGGCAGCATGTCGCAACAACCCATCTTCCTGCACACCTTCTCCCCTCAGGCTCTTCTTGATCCTTTCCACCCCATGCTGATGACAAAGGTGCCTTTTACACCAGCCATTTCAATCTTCACTTTGAATTTCTCTAACATCCCCCCTTGTTCCATCACCTCCACTTCACAAGCCTTGTTCTGAGCTTCCAGCTTCCCCTCTCCACTTATTCATCCTGGTTTCTTAAAGTACTGCCCCACCACCTGCAGTTCTTCTGCTAAGGCATCAGTGCCACACACAGCCAGGGCCAGAAGGTCCTCTCTTACCTTCACCCCCTTCATAAACAGACCCTGTGATCCCCGTTCTTTATCCACAACGTAAAACAAGACTTGTTGCTTTTGTGACAACCACAGGAAACTGATATTGAAGCTAATAATGAAGATGTTATTGGCTATTGAAGCACAATCAGTCCACATTACACAAAGTTTACTAGCAGCAGGGAGAATAACAGCAGCAACTGAACACAGTGATCGAGAAGATCTCATTTTTCTAAGATAAGAAATAAAACTGTGCTAAGCCTCTATCTTCTGAAAAACTTGAGGTTTTAAAGAAAAATACATCTGGACACCAAAAACCTCTGAGGTGATCCCACAATGGTGTAAGCGATTTTGAAAGTCTCAGTTATAGCAACTACTTTTAAAAGATGAAAAAAGAAACAACGTACTTCTTCAGAGTACCTTTTCTTCATTGCTTGTATGTAACTTATGTCTACTGGGCACACACAGTAGGAATAAATAAACCCTTAAAGTTTCTCATAAATATGCTTGCAAAGTCATGATTTCACCTTTCCTCAGTTCCAGTGGATTGCCAACTATCCCGTCTTTTTCCTGAAACTGGGAGAACTTTGTGAAGAATAACCAACCTGAAGACAAAGGAGATTCAGAGGAGGCTGGAAGAAGACAAGAGGCATCTTGAAGATGGATTCTGATAGAAAATACCTGAAGGCAGCTAGCCCAAAAAGCAGAAGTGTGGTCACTGCTTCTCTCCACAACAGGATGCTGCTGCATGCACCAACTGGAACACAACTTCCTTTATCCTGGGGGCTGCTGTGTACTGACATAGATATGTATTTCACTTTTTTCAGTCCAGTACTGTGTCTTATTCCGCCTTTTGCTTTAGCTTCAGTGGACGTACACACCTAGAAAGGCTAAAACTCCTCTCTGAATGAGGATTCAGAAATACACCCCCAATCCTGCTGCAAACACAGCAACATTACGAATGTGCAGTCACACCACACACTCAATTGTGCTTCTCCAATGATATATTGTGGCTGAAGCACACTGAGCGCTAATGCAAATGTCAAACTAGTAAATAGCTCTGCATAAACTTTCTCCATGGCCCACATTAGACTTGGTAACTTGGTGTATTTGATATGCTCTACAGAAGACTTATTTATCGAGTCAAGGTTCCACGAAAGGTATTCTGTACCATAAGCTTTTGTTTCCTGCCTGAGTCTTTCCAAAATGAAAAAATGGCATTCTGAGCTTTAGCTGTGGAATAGAAAACAGTTCATTTACAGATAATCAATCCCATCAAATACAGTTGCTTGGAACACAGTTCAGTGTGAAATGCATTCATTCTATGAAATAGAAGAAAGCAAACGTGGCTGGGTGAAATATAATAGGTTATGGAACAGGGGAAATTTGTTCTGTCCTTTGGGATAAGTAAATCTGCACTAATCTCTCCCTTCATTCTGGTCATTTGTAGAGGGAAGCATATCATGGTGAGGTAGTAATCTCCAAAACCAGGAGCTTCTTGCATATTCCTATTGCCTTCAGAAAAGAAAAGGCTATGAGAAATCTTGTCTCCTCGCTCACAGGAAAACCACACAGCCTGATGGCCACCTCTGTTCTCTGTGTATCTTGTCCTGCTATGTTCTAAGTCAGCTTAATACATCAGAAAAACTCCTGAGCCCTCTGCTACTTCTGTGCTGGCTCAAAGCTGCTTGTAAAGTTGAAAGATAACCACAAAAGAGGATTCTGCAGATAATCTATTGCGAACAGCCTGAACCAGCTAGTTGCAGCATTGGGAACAAGGGGTTAACTTTAGAGTGAGAGGAAGTGAGCTCTCACTTTTGTCTTTAACAGCACAGCTGTCCAATGCAGAAATATCTTCCCCCCCCCTGCAGATGTGGCTATGATTAATGCAGATCTCTTTCTTCGCATTCAGCCATGTTGACACACAACAGGTAGCGCTTTCACTGTGTCACAAAAGACCCTGTGAAGATGGTTAGGTCACCAACAGACAAATTCTTCACAACCCAACCAAGGACAGTGCTGCTGTGAACTGTTCATCCCCATGCACTCCTCTGCCAGCAGAAAAGATCAGATGTTCACACTGTTCTAATGCACCTCAGACAAAAACAGCTGTGTGAGTTCATGCCAGATGCTTGAACTGGCTAAGCTGGACTGGCTGCTTTTGCTTGAAGCTGATCTGCCTGCATGGAGGGACCCAGGAGAGGGTCCCCCATCACAGCTCTGCATTGCTAAAGGATATTAATCCCTTTCAGCTATTCTTGTGAAGGAGTAAGGACAGGCAATGCAGGAACAGGGCATTTAAACTTTCATGCCCTCTCACATTTATGCACACATAACAGCCTAAGAGAGCATCTTTGAGATGAGTTAATTAATAGAAAACACAAAACCTTACTTAAGCAACCTATTTTATGCATTTTATATAATTTTTATTTATTAATATATATTAATATAACCTATTTTATGTAGGTAAATCTGCATTCACAATTTCTTTGACTCTTCTTCAGTTTAAGTGAAACATTTGTGGGATATGGGCTAGTCATTCAAGGTTCACTACAAGTACTGAGTATTTCACTGCACAGAGAAAAGACCACAAGAGTATCTGGACACTGCTCTACCTCTTAAAATACTGCATAACATTAAATTATGAATTATTTGTGAACTCTGTGCCACAGGAGTTACATGCTGTTGCTTCTACTCAGTCTCAGTGTCTCTACTCAGTATAACTCTGATAAGGATCTAATATAAATCAGTCCATTGCTTAAGGTTATCTAGATGTTTCATGTGCTGAGTCATGACTTACATGAACTCACCTTGTTGTATGATACATACCAATCCTATTAATAAACTTCGACTTGTATCCTTACATCTGTACCTATGATCCAAACCTGTGTTTTTCATCCACAAATCCAAGCAACAGAAGTCAGACACATACATACTACTCAAGCAGGTCATTATTCTGTTTCTGAATCATCTTTAAGAAGTATCAAGGTTTTGAAAGCTTGAAGCACCAGATATGGGTATTGAGATTTATCATAACGTAACTGACATAGAAAACTCATTGGATTTAAGCAAAGGTTTAAGCCAAAGATTTGGGAAACTGATTTAGAAACTGATGGAGAAGCAGCTCCACAAGCACCTGACAAAAAGACTCAACTCCTCATGGATTTCCAAGTTCTTTTCTCTATTCATCTTCTACTGTATAAGTAACTGAAAGGGAAAGGATTAAGACTTTGGAATAGAGGGGAATGTATAGACCAGAAAACTCTGCATAACTGTTGTAAAGGGAGCAACTGCCAAGATGACACAGAATCAGCCGCAGGTTTGCCTTTGCTGAATGAAATAGACTTGAAATTGATCTCAGAGGTTGGCAGCCAGTAGACTCTCATGTGGAGCCAGAAGTATGGAATGAAACAATTGATGACAAACCTAATCTCTAATCTAATCTACGAATGACACTGGCAGAGGTCAAAGTCACATGTGACCAAACCTCAAGATCTACTCTCAATAAGACAGCGGTAACATAACCACTACCAAAAAGTGCAGGAGAATAATAAAGCTGAGGCATCATAAATCTAAGCTCACACATCACTGATGTGCTAAATTCAAAGCCAGGAACTCCATTCTTTGTACTTGGTGTATTTTTGAGCCTGAACAGCATATCCCAATTCCATGGTGTCTGAACTCGCTTTCTGTTGCTTGACTGTGAAAAAGAACCTTCAGTTCAGTTTTAACCAAGGCAATGAAACCTACCCGAGTTAGAATCTCAAATAACAACCAAGAAAAAGTCTCTTACCTACACTGGGATGTTAGTACCAAAGCCTACCGATGGCACAGAAGAGGTCAGAATCAGATGCTCCACTGAGAGCATTATAGCTGACAAAACAGGACAGTGGTGAATAGCAAAGAGAGAAAGGAAAAGAAACAGAAGAAGGCAAATATACAGCGGTCCTAACATAGGGCACATTTTCCTACAGAACAGGGCTATAAAGAGGCTCTAAACAGAGATGAAATAGAATTATCACTGAAATAGTGAGTGCAGCAAGACATCTTTGTGAACTCCTTCCACTGGCATCAGTAGCAATGCCGTTGTAGATAGCAGGAAGGATAGTTTTACATTCACACGTTAGCCTACAGATCAAACCAAAAAGTACAACTAGTTATTCTGCACCAGATTGCTTTTAACTCACCAATTTAGACAGGTCCCTGCACTACTAAACCCATGAGGAACAAAGTAAACCAGATGCCATTTCAGGAAAACAAAACCATCTACATTTTGAAGTTTAAATTATGGGAGGCTTGCCTGGTGAAACCTGTAACAGAGTTCTGCTGTTAATGACACTTGCGACTGGAATTAGTTACTGTGCATCACACAAATTCCATCATGCTCCACCACTGAGAGGTCTGTACATGCTCAGGCTGAGGGAGGAATGTTTTATACCTGCATAGCTTCACAGAAAAACTAGAGGAACTCTGCAACTATTTGAACCAGCTAAAGAAATAGGCTGACACTGACTTCTGCAGGTTGCTCTTCTTTGAAAGTCTGAGTTTCTTGGCAAACACATAAAGAAAAATAGACAGAAACTGCATTAATCCAAGTTCAATTTTCTGTTAGAATCTGAACCTAAAAGCTACTGGCAAAAATAAAGGGATGATCTCAGCACTCCAAAAATTCAGAGAGGTGGGAGAAAGAAGCACAGGAAGGGGTGAAGTATAGGTCAGAGGATGGTGTCTGAAAAGCACATAGGGAAAACCTGAAGTTTCAAATGGTTTATAACCTAAGAGCTGAATGTGAGGCATGTAACAAGTCGCTCTAAAAGCCAGCAGCCTCTGAAACCTTTTCCAGCGCTGGAGTAGCAGCTGAGGCTGCATAGAACAATGTAACAGCTAAATCACAATTTAACAACCATAGATCTTAAACGATGTATCAAGCCTGTCTTTATGGGGAGTGTTTTAATGTAGGTTTGCAGTGAACACTCCGGCGCTCAGAGTGCTTCACCCAAACCTTGTTCAGCCCTGGGGAAGCAGCCATGTAAGGCCCAAGAGCCTCAGGCTCCTGGTGGATTTGCCCTCTTCACATGGAGTTTATGACCAGGGCACAACCTGAACCCAGAAGAAACCAGAGTGAAATACAAGCTTGTTGAAAACTCCTCCTGGTGCCCAGGTATCCACCAGCAAGTCCAGCACTTTCCATTTCCTTCCTTATCTTCAGGTCTTGTGTTATATTCTTGCCAAGGCAACTCAGCACATTGCAGTACCATCCACGTGTCCCTGACCTCCTCCAGTCTTCAGTTTCTTTCTGTAAACTGTTGCCTTTTCTGTTCACCCTCTGCTTTCCGCTGCCATTAAGGGCAGCCTCCACAGCCCCACTCAGCGCACAGCATGGCACCAGCAAAGATAAGCTGTACCAGCAAATTGAGCGAAGGATGGATAACAATTATAAGATAGTTTTATGGCTGCAGAGTTCTATAAACAGCACATGTCATAACCGTATTACTGAGATGGACTTTATATGGGGTGAAGGTGAGTCCATTAACTGCTTGACTACACCACTAGTCAACAGTGAGATAGCCATTATCTTGTGGACGTAGCAGCCCAGTATCTTTTCTTACAGATACACTGGAATAATTCATTTGCAACAGGACTTTGATTTCCAGAAGGCACTAACCAGGCTCAAATCAAAGTATAGTTTGTATTTTCCAGCTTATTCTATAACCAGAGACCCCTAGTTCTGCAATTCTGGAAAAAACTATCTGCTTTTACCTCCCCTTTCCAACCAGGTACCTGTCACTTAAGGAACATTAATTAAGATGGATCCATTGTGATTTCAAGTACTTTTTGTCTAAGCTTGATAAATTTATCACAGACAGCCTTAACAATACAGAACGAGTTCTATCTGCGCTTTCTGCAAGTCTCTGCAATTAATTTTCTATTTGTGAAAGGAAATGGAAAATTAAATATTGTGCCCTTTCTAACGCAGAGGCAGATGTAATGAATGGCTTTGGCAAACACTTGTCAAAGGTATGTTAACCAGCATCTACAAATCTTTTCCTTCCCCAGCAACAGTTTTTGGGCCTGTGATAACTCACTTCCCTTTTTTGTCAGCCTGATGTGACATACTGAATCCTCTGTATCTAGATAAAAGAAACACAATTGAATTCAAGCTGCAAGCCAATTGTCTTAATTGGTTTTTAACCACTGGCTTGAGAGATCCCAGTTGCAGATTAAAATCCACAAAGAGCTCTTCCACTCAGCGTTCCCACTGGACAACGACACTCTTAGCAGAGATCTGGTAGGCAAACTTGAACAGAAGTCTCCCAGTTCTGGAAGAGGCTGCCAACCCATTCTGATCACTCTTAACGGAAAGAATCAGTGCACCCTGCATGTCTTGTCAGCATCATTTCCTTGGGTAGGGACTGAAGCACCCAAATGCTTTCCATCTGGACTTTAGAATGGACTTCAATACGTGTAAGACTTACCTAGACTGTCAGAAAGCATGTATAATACTCTTGTAAACAGGGCATCCTGTTCCATCCTGCTCCTAGCCTCCCAGTTTGCTGCAGCTCTCTGTTTCATTAATGTAAATGGTGAATATCCATAAAGCAGACCTAAAGAGTATGATGTCTCTTGTCTTCAAAACATGGGAAGTTATTCATCAAAACCTACATGAGTTTAATCTTTTAGTTTGGCAACTTTAAGCTTTAAAAGATTAAGAAACCTTAAGATGAAACTACCAGTAATTCCTTGAGTTTGGCCCTTTGGGGCATTCTGAATCAGTCTTTAATTACATTACCACATCCAATTCTACCCCTACCATGAGATTTCTCTTGTTCATGAGCTGTGGAAGCAAAGCATGGTTTCAAAGCTTCAGGTTCTTTAATCTTTTCACATGACTAAGGCAAATTAATGCTGCCCTGAAAACAGGCTAATAACCTGAATTTACCACAGAATTAATCTATTATGTTAGGCAACCTAACAGCAAAATTAGTGTCCATACTTATGCCTAATTATCATTGTATATTTACTTCCCTTTAGGAAGCAACCAGGTGCATGCAGTGTCAAGGAGGACCATCCTTGACATCTGTTTCAATTAAAGCTTGCATCATACTTGTTATTAACAAAAAGTCTAACATCCCTGAGCTGTTTTGACTGGCTTTTTCTACTTTTTGGAGGCCTTGAAACTTTCCTAATACTCTCAAAATGCTCTCAAACCAATTGCTTTTAACTTCTGGATGTACGTTATATTAGTGTGATGCAAACCAGCAAGGTTAAGTGACTTGTAAAGCCTGAAGTATTACAGCAGTCAAGGACAAAGCAACAGTGCACAAAAAGAAAGCAACATCAAATTGCTTGTAGGTCAGCAGTAAAAGTACTAAGCTAAAAGAACTTCCTCAGTGTTATGCAAAAGAGGAAAACAGAGTCCACAAAAGCAAAATTGAAGTGACACAGCAGTACCACCACCATGCCATTCTGAAAATAGACTAAGGAGAAAGAACAGCAGGTTAAAAACTCACAGCACAGAAGGCACTGTTCCACCTAAACAAGTTGTGAATGCAGCAACACTCATCCTGGGAGAAACTTGTCCTCTTACAGATCCTTCAGAGCCTTCTGATTTTGTGTTGTTCAGCACTGCAACAGCCAAAGACATGCAGCTGCCGGGATGCAAACCATTCCACAAGCACAGAAGCGCACCTAAACAGGGAAGGCTCAAGACAGAACCAGTCTCCTAAACTGGCCCGGCATGAAATGTATAGGCATTGGCTACATTTTAGCATCTTGGCTATCTCTGCACAAAGATAGTCCCCTGCTATCAACAGCATCAAGCAAGAGTTCTACTCCAGCATCAGAGCAGTTCAGCATTCAGACCAATTTCCTCAAGCAAGGAAACAAGTAGTAAGGGAAAGTCCCTGGAGCCATCAGCAACCTAGTGGTACTCCCTGAGGAAATTAAGATTCCTGCTGTGCTCAGTTTGAGTAGACACACAAGTCTTGCGTAAGCCAACAGTAAAGGCTTGTATAGGTCAAAATTTGGGTCCCTCAAAAGGTTGGGGAGCAGATGAACCATATTTTTGCAATTATATGTGGAATATAAGCATCTTTGAAGACATCATCAGCCACACACTGGCACACTGAAAAAACCTCCATGCTCAGGGAGGACTGACATCACCCAGATGTTTCTGGATGCCTTCCAGGCATGCTACACCTCAAAACAACTAGAACAATCCAGCCAATGCAGAATGTGCAATGAAAAGAATGCTGAAGAAGGCATCCTTGCTGAAGTCACAGACCCCACAAGCTGAATAAGCAGCATGAGGCTCTTAAAGAGATGGGTAAATTGCACTTTTGCATGGATACAGATTTTGCAAAGCCATTGAAAGCATTCATCAAGAAATACTACCCAACTTGGCAGGAGCAGTCAGTCTCATTAGTCATTGCCAAAGCCAGACACAGGCACAAGTTACTGTGGAAGAATGAGTTACCTTAGTGCATGGTGAACATGAGCAGGTGAATGTAGATGGCAAAGAATGTCCTATGGGGCCCAATTTGCTACAGAGGAATATTAATGTCATCAGCAAAAGCAACCAAAAGCATTTCTGAGCCTCAGAAACAAAACTGATGATATTCTGGTGCATAGGCACAGGAGACAGCATGGCAGAAGAGGTGCAGAGCACAGCTGGATCTTCAGGTGTCTGCTAAAAAGCACTAACATGGTAAAGTTAAGTTGAAACTGGAAACAGCTGCAGAACTGCACATAGCCCATCCTTGCTTTTACTGCAGGAGGTACAAGCTGAACCTGAAAAGCAACTCAGAAGACACCACGGCAAAAAAATGCGACTGGGGTCAGGGGTTATTAGGGTTTGTTGACATTTATTTGAGCCTCTGGGATGCAGACAAATTCCTGGTGTGAATGACAGACAAAACTGCACTACAGACATCGCTAATTCAGTGTAACAGAGCCTTCCTAAGGAGCTGCTGAACAAGAACACCAATCCCAGGATGCTGCCATGTGAAAAGGGCTGTTCAGAGAAGCAGAATGTAGGCCCTCCTTCCCAGGAGATGGACAGTAGTGATGTGAGAAAACATATCCATCCAAACTGAATGTGCAGCTGCTGCAGCACTGCTTGGATGTGAACATTTGGCTACACATGGTGCAGGAAGAAGAAGTCATAAAATTACACTTTTAGAAGCTTATAACCGGGATTCAGCCAGGGCTCACCTCACAGTCAGGGCAGGTCAGTACAACTCAACTCCAGTCTGATGCACAAGCACTTCTTTTTCCATGCCCATTACGCAGAATTAAGTAGAAACAGGTACACAAAATACTTCCAATCATGTGATACAAGAATTACTATGCTATGGTTTTAGAATACAGGCAGTGAAAGAAATCAGTAAGAGGGTCATACTTAGCTTCTGACAGGAGTGTGGCAGCATGAAGATGTAGTACCTAAACAAGTTCTTCAAACAAATACAGAAAACAGAAGTGAGGCAATAATAGACTCAGGATGCTTTGTATGTTACTCTCAAGGCTGGGACGGAAAGAATATGAGAACAAACCCCAGAGGATCAAATGCTTTACAAGTGTTCATATCCACCTTTCTGCTCAATGACAGTAACTCAGAATGTGCTTCCCAGGAACAGCGTGAACACAGTGTGAATTGAGCCAGCATGAAGTCATATATAAGGCAGTCAAACCATGAGACACAGGTCACTAAAACCATGGAACCCTTCTCTTTCTACTGTTTTCTAGTAGAGACCTGAGTGTGGAAAGTAACAGATGTTGGCCAAGCATGTCAAATGATATCAACGTCATGATGAGTAAAGATGAGACACATGAGGAAGTGCAAGCAAAACAAGAAGTAGATGTGAACTTAGACAAGACTCCTAAGAAACTGTGAAGTAAAACAGGAATGAAACTACTGCCCCCATTGTATTTAAATGTCACCATTATTGTAAACGACTACTCCAACTTCTGAGAACTAGACAGGTAGCCTTTCACTACCACAACAGTCACCATAAAGAATGTTTCTGTCCATCTGGTGTCCCAAATCATGTAGATTCAGAAAATAAGTTTTCAGTTACCAAGAAAAGAGAATTCAGCTCCACCACAGCATCACCATACCCCACACACATCAAAAGGTCAAACTGAATTGGTAAGTTATGAACAGCAATGATAGGCAAGTCATTCCAGGGTGGGCAACATCCAGGAAGGCACTGAAAAGAGAGCAACCAGAGCTAAAATAAGACAGCATTTATAGTAGAATTATTTCCATTGCTAAATCATGCCTTCCCAGGTAGTGCTCTGAACAGGTAAATTCTCATTCACATAGCATGGCTATGGTTGCATCTTTCTCACTGAAGTGGCAAATACTGTCACACAGCCATTCAGAGACACATACATGAATGTGGGAAGTGATAATGTACTTACTCCAGCTGAATTAGTGGAACAAAACCAACATGAGCCAACGAAGCTCATGAATACCTGACAATCTTTCAAAATCCCCTAGAGAATAAAGGCAGGACAACACCAAATTCACAGGGCAATACCTGATTTACTAGTCTAATAAACATGCTTTAAAAGTCAAGCTCACTTGATATGTCTGTGCATTTCAGATGTGCACACACATGATATTACAACCCCTATGGAAACACAATAAGAAAGTTCTGTAAGCATGTTTACTTTATATCTTAGACAACTAGACCACAAAGGAAGTGATTCATACCTGCCCAAAGACAAGGCATTCTGCTGAGTTCATGAGTCTATGGCTACATCCAGGAGCCTTCAGACAGGTATTACTTGTGAAATAAATGTTAAAGCATTGAATTCAGGCATAGGTAACAGACTGCCTGTGGCATCCTGGAGCTCAGCAGGGGCCAACGTAACCTGCTGGAAAGTAATCATCTTGTCATTAGCAGAAACACCAGTCTTCATTTTGGGGGTGGATGGCAGATCTACCACACAAGTTGTTAAGTATAAGTAAGTTTGTTAAATACTTACACTTTTTGCACCACTATGAATGTTTTATTCTTCTTTATTTAGAGCAGCAATGGAATTACCATCTCTGGAAATGTACAAAAACTGCAGATGAGGCCCTTGGTGACATGGGTTAGTGGTGGCCTTGGTTGGCAGTGCTGGGGTAATGGTTGGACTTTATTATCTTAAAGGTCTTTTCCAATCTGTTTGAGTCTATGTTTCTACTTACATCAGCTTTTTTTTTTGGGGGGGAAAGCAACTAACACACCATGCTTATGTGATAGGTCACAAGAAGCAGGTTTCAGATGCTGAGACAACAGGGGAACTCCACACCATACCCTGAACTTCCAGTCTCAGGACTTGACCTCATGGCAAAAGTCCTCAGGGACCCTCCCAAGATTGCTACTTTCTCTTCTCTGGTAAAAGAAAGCATTGCTTCTCTCTGCTGCTTTATCCTTATTTTGGGAGACAGCAACTATGAACAGCCACAGTTTCTAAAGCGCTTTCTCTTCTGAACAGGGAAAATTAAATCTTCAAATGAGTTGTAACAGCAGCATCTCAAATGAAAACAAGGGACAGTGTCTCCATCAGCATTAGCTCTGCTGATAAACATCAACAATAGATATGCTGTATGTTTTAAGTTGTAGTTTGTGCTGCAATGACTTAGCTCAATCAGGTTTTAACACAACAGTTGCTTTGTTTAACCAGGCTCAGCATGTCAAAGTAAACGGATTTGCCACAAACAGGACTAACTAACTTCAGTCCAGACAAAACATATATACTGCCCACAAGGATGTGGGCTGAGGTGAAAATACAGCTGCGTTGTCGTAGCCTGCTCCTCACTGAGTGCATATCAACTGAGGAACCAACACTGATGAGTTACCCAAAGTTAGCTCATCTCTTCCTACAAGGCACTGAACCATGCCATATAGTCCCATCTGAGGCTGCTCACCAGTATTCTGCCTCTTAGTTCCTGAACTGGCTCTTGCTCTCTGCAGAGCTGCATCCCTGCATGTTTCGACATGAACAGCCAGACATACCCAGTGCCACAAGCAGATTACCCATGAGGATGGGCCACTGGTAGCTCTTCAAAGCCTTTCTCAAGGAATCCCTAATGGACAAGTGCAATCACTTCTTATTTTCAAGATGACATTCACCACCACAGAGGCTGAGATGAACACAAGCACATCATATAAAACCACACCAATCCAAACCAAATGAATCAAATAAAAAGTAAACTACTTGGCACATTCCACAGCAGCACTGCCTAGACTGCCAGCTCAGCAAGATACCAGTCACTTTATGTTCCATATTCTTTAACTGCCTAACACAGTGGGGTTCTAGCTAGCCGTCTGGACAACATCAGTGTCATAGGATAAGCATTTAATGATACCAGTATCTGTAACAATGCCTATTGTTCACCCTTTCCCTGGTTATTATGAGGACTCCATGTCCTCCTCCCTCACGCACCCCACCACCCCCTCCATCCAGTGAATTCCCTTCAATTCTTTGTATCTCACCCACAAGTTCCACTTTCAGTGAACTGTTATTCAGGAGAGGTGGGGGAACAAAGCAAGTGTAAAAAAACCATACCAGCAAATAAAGTATGAATGTTTTAGCATTTATGCAAAGCCCTAAGAGTATAAGGGGGTTAGGGAGTTAAGGTATGCCCTTCACCCCAAGGATCTTCAATGTAATGCAGACAGTAGTATGTGAGTTAAGAGTCAACATAGAAGAATGGCAAGAGGACGCTGCAGTGAGAGATTATGAAGTACAGTAACACTGCCTTTATACCAGGGCAGGGGAATGACTATGACATTGAAAACGCATCCAAAATCATTTCAAGCTGAGGTATTACATGAGCTAGTATATCTTGCACCATTTCTAAGGTGTTTTTTCCCCCTGTTTTTAGGTACATACACATTTTGGACTGCACTTCAACAAACAGGAGGCTGTGGTGAAAAGACTGATTGACTTACTACAGCAACGCAAAACCTAGAACAGGATTTCTTGTACAGGTTAGATGGGTGCCAGAGAATGTAGGGCAAAATATTTCATTAACTTCCATTTTCACAATTCTGGGGCTATTCATCTTTGAGAAGTGTAATAAAGTTATACAAATACAGGTGTCCACCTAAAATTACTTGTTTTGGAACTCATATACCTTAATATTGCATCTACATACACAAAAAAATACTGCTGCCAATGTGTCAGTGGGTAAGACAGGATCCATTGCACTCAAATGGAAAAGGATAGTAGTCAAAGTGTTTACATGAATGAAGGGTGGGGAGGAAACAGCAATTTCATTTCACATACATCTAGGGCTTTCTCATTAGGCCATGAAACTCACAGGTATTAATCATGAAAATAAATGTTCCTTGCCCCTAGGTGCAACACAGTTCTTACACAAGAGAAATGACCAATACAACTCTTTCTCTGATCAAATTACTGAAGATGAAATGAATTTTAAAACAATATCCCGGGTGGATTATGCATTTAGCTACTTAAGAAAAGGCTTTGTGAGGACCCCCATTTATTACTTTGAAAAGCATAGCTGGGTGTTACCAATAATTAAGGCATAGTCTCACCTTAAAGGCTTCAGAGCTGAAGAGCCTGTGGATAAGAGCCAGGTGCCCTATTGTAGCTCACACTTTGCTTTGAGAAGTTTTGAAACAGAAGTAAAATGAGGTAAATTATGTGGTGTCTTTCACCAGCACTTTTCTGTTGATCTATTATAGGAAAACACAAGTGTTTTGTCTATTGTCTGTTAAGAGAACCTGATAGAACCGATCTTTCAGATGAGTACTTACCTATACGCTGCATGTAATCTCACTAAAATAATACAGAAATCACTGAAAGGCAGATGTTTAATTAGCTCTAGACCCACAATTTAATAGGATTTCATTTAGGTTGGGCTTCTCACGAGTATAAAATGAAGCGTGTGATGTATATTTGCAGGATTAAGGCTCATGGGCTGATTGCCAGACCTACACTAGAGCCCCACTGGGGTTGTGTGCAGCCAGAGCTGCTCACACACACACTGCATAAGCAGAGCCTACAGTGAAACAAATCTTTTGTGCCATTCAGCTGCCTCTGTGGCTCCTTCCTCTACTCCACTTTAGCCAGCTCAGGACATTAAGAATAAATAACCACAACTCACATTCCAAAAATAGCAGGGGATTGGTTTAAGAAGCATGACATTAGCAGCCAGTTCAGCAAAAAAAGGGTATCTTTTCCACTTGAACTATACCTTTGGAACTCTTGTGAGGTCTTAGTCAATGGAGCCACATTGTGTTTAGGACACATTTTCAAGCTTTCCTTCATAATGCCAGCAGGGCTAAAAAGTTTGGAACAAAAAGTCTGATTTTCAGGAATCAAGCTGGCCCTTCAGTATGAAAACAAAACCAGAAAACCCCACACATAGTTGGAAATGAGATCATAAGCACTACTGTTCTTTAACACAGACTACAGCTCTGTGACCTTTCCAGTCCCTCTCATCTAGCACTGCTCTTGGCCTGCCTTTCTCCTTACCACATCGTACATCCCTGTCCACTTCCTTGTACTTAGAACTAGCATTTGCCAAATCCCACAGTAAGATATTTTAAGTAAGTGAGCTGCAAACACAAAAGCTTTTCTGTGGGTTTAGGTTCTTGAACCTACTTAAGATTGGCATGAGAGAAGCTCCTGTGCCAGTGTAAGGGAGGCAGGGTGGAACAACAGCACCAGCTTAGAGAGGCTTCGAATGGTCTGGAATCACATTTAGCTACAGCCCAACCAAACCAAAGCCACCAGTGTTCAAGTGTCCAACAGAGCAATTAGTTGCCTTAAGTAATGTTTTCAATTCCTAAAAAGCATAGAAATAATCTCTTCTTTCAGACGCATCAGTGTAAATCAGCAGCAGAGTGACAGCAATCTAAGTTTACCTCAGTGTAATTGACAATAGCTTTTGGCACATCTGACAGACGCAAGTGGGACGGTGTCTGAACCACATCTGAAGCTCCTTAGTGTAAGGGCTGTTACATGAACATCTCTAATTACACCATCACTTCAGTAATTACAACTAAACTATTGTTTTGTATTCAAGTCGGTTTGTATTCAGTAGCAGTTCTGTGGTAACATGATTAATACCCAGCAACCAAGTAAATAGTTTCCTACTATCTGTGTCTGCATAGCAAAGCCCGTAAGCTAAGCAGCAGTGGGTGAACTCTGAGCCTTGACAGGAGAGTTTCAGGACACTGAGAACTTGAGCCACATCCCCCAGAAATCTTATAGGTTTGGTTTGGGTTTATTTAAACTGACCTCAGTGAACTTTGACCACAGTTAAGCACTGCAGGCAGCCCAAGTGAGCTGAGTAGGTGGCTCTTTCCTGCAACAGAGGAGACACAACATCAGTGTCAAGATATATTCAGAACAACAGAGGTATCACTGGAGATGTTCAACTGAAGTTCAGGAACTATCAAAGATACAGAAGTAGCAATGCCAGAAGGATGGAAATTCACAGGGCACTTAAGAGTCAGGCTAATTCAGGCAAATTCCAGTTTGAGTAATTAGATTGTACTGTTTCCAAATTACTGTTGTAATCAGAAATGTGTTTCTTCCCAGTCTGAAGTGTGGTAAAACCTCACTCTGCACCATTAATCAGCTGCATGTTCAGGCGTTAGGTGATACAATCAATCTACCCCATTTGTAAAGTGTTGCAGGACTAAAAAGCATTATATAAATGAAGAAATTATCCCTAAAAAAAGGGAGTAGTGGTGACAGCACGGAGGGGAATGTTTGTGTGTGGTCTTCTCATTAATGTTTCCTTCCAATTCAAAACAAGAACATACTTAAAAGGAAAGCAAAAGAGGGCAGGGGGAAGGACAGGGGAGATGCAACACTGAAGTGTTCCAAATAAAAGGGAGGGAAAAAAAACAGGAAAACTGTACCAAAAGGAGTAGATGATATTAAAGAGTGAACTTTTCTAGATGATCTATAAGAGCAAACTGTAGGATGAGCTACAAAATAATTAATTCTAAAGCTAATTCATATGCCTACACAGTACTAAAGGAGAAAGTGGCTACTCCTGAGGGTTTTCCATTTCTGTTCACTTTTTAACTAAGGACAAAAAAAATTTAAAGGCACATTAAAATTAGTAGCTATCACTAAATTACACAGTATACACATGTAAATGTGATCACACCACACTTAAGTTCTTATAACAATAAACTATTCTGTTTTCTTCCCCCCTGACATTTACAAAATTCATTTGGAGGAGTAGGATATACCTTACAGAGATTAGTGATAAATCATGTATTTTTAATGAATATCAATAGGAGAAACCCCAGGACATAGCCCACCATCTAATTTGATTAAACTGTGCTTAAGGCAACACCACCTCTCTGGCTGGGGAATAGCACTATAATGACTTTGTGAGCATTATTGCAGGCTGCTTTAATGATTTAATGAACTGCCTCTATATTTAGTTCAATAGCCTTAAAATGATTAGTGTTTAAGAAAAATTAGCTCACTTTGATCTGATTCTATTTGATAGTAAGTTTAAATAACCTAACCCTTCAAAACACAGTGGAAAAAAATTCCTAGAATCCCAGCCAGCTAGCTGCTAGAAAACATTATGGCAATCATTAATAACAGTTCATTTATGTTTAGCTACAGCATATGGAACTACATATTCATCCCCCAAGATGTGGGACACAGTATCGTGTATTAAGTTGGGTTATAGAATTTTTCTTATGTGTTTTTGATGTGAAAAGTATACTATGAAAAAATCCCCTGTGTGCCCATGTAATGGAAAGAACAATTATTCCTCCATCAACAGGACCACTTCAGACCCATCTTAACTTGTAGGTCCAGAGTATGGTTCTGCTTCTCAGTAAGATGCATGAAGAACTGGCGATTACCAAGAAAGGACCAGGAAATGTTGGCTGAGGCTCTGTCACTCTCCCAGATTTAGCAGTAGAAGGAAGGTGACTAACCTAGAGCTGCTCTAGGAAGAGGGAGCATGGCTTGAGAAGTACATTTGCACAGACATACCAGAGTTTGCAATTTGCCACTGCTGACACAGCTACATGTATGACTGGCGCACACTGGTTACTAGGGAGCGTGCTGCAACAGTAGGCTGTTCTGCATTTCCTGCATGTTTCAGGAAAGGAAAGAAAAATCCCACCATTTGCAGGAACACATCAACATTAGCAGAAAAGCAAAAAGCTGAGAAAGTAGTAAATGAGCAAATTAAGCTTATTCATAGAACCCCAGACTGGTTTGGGTTGGAAGGGACCTTAAAGCTCATCCACAGTTCCAAGCCCGTGCTACAGGCAGGGACACCTTCTACAGATTGCTCCAAGCCCCATCCAAGCTGGCCTTGAACACTGAACACAGCTTCTCTTGGCAGCCTGTTCCAGTATACTTTATTTCTGTGCTGTTACTTCTATGGCCATTTCTATACAGTGTGGTCTGAAGAACTGTGTTGGGATTCACAAGCCCTAGACTATGCTTGATGGCATTAGTCAGCATTGGCAAGCCATTTGAAAACACTCAAGCCGTGAATGCAGTACCACCATGCTGCTGAGAAAGGAACACACAGAAATAAGCCATAATGCTAAAAAAACCATGCCCAACAGGTATCTTACAAAATATTTAACTTAGTTTATTAAACTATTAAAATATTAAACTTACATTAAAATGTTAAACTTCTAAAACTAAATTTGGAAGAACGATGGCAGAAACATCCAATCTGCAGGGTCTTTCTTGCACTGAGCCTCTGTATTGTGAGATCCACTTCCAAGCCAGCCTGGGTATATGACACTAGCACCTTCCCTTATACCAAACACCTAGATGCAAGACCATGAATGTCAAAAATTATAATAAGCTATGCACATTCAAAAGCAGTCACTCAATCTAACCAGGAATCAAACCTAGATGCAGATTTCTTCTCAAGAAACAGCACCAGCAAGCAGACTGTTCGCTGTTTGTAATAAATACCTTGGAGAAAATCCCAAGTACAAACTAAAACAGACGCGCTCAGATCCTGCATTGTTTCTTACCGTTCTAATTGTGTTTCTAGCACTATAATCATGAATTAGTCCTTTGGTTTTTAGTCTTAAGCAGTTTGTCTATGTTATAAAGTGAACTCAGAACGGATAGGCAACAAGCGCCCTCCTCTCCCCAGCGAAGAAGTGCAAATAAATGTGTTGCCAATCAACCCACTGTAGTAGCTGGCAAGTTGTGACAGTAAATCCAGGAGCTAATCCCATCACCCCAACAAACATGTCTCAGTACCCCTTGGCAAGGGACACAACCAGGCAAGTTGTAAGCACAGGGGCTAAATTCACTCAAGAGGAATTTCTTGGTGGGATTTATATACATTAAAAATGTTACAGCTCATCCAGGATCATTATATTGCTTTTGCCCATGGTTATTTCCTTGTGTCTCAGTGCCTGTTCCCAATTTCCAGCCATCTATCAGGAACAGCAGGCCAGATTCTCTCTGAGGATGGGTTTCCAAGTTATTTTATCTACTTTCTGTTCCTGCAGCATCTTTTCCCAGCCCTCAGACTTCTACCAGGTTGCTCACTTTGTGTGTTCAGCAGGTACTTTCCAATGTAGCAAATCTGGGCCCATTGCTTTCTTTCCAGACTCACAGGACTGACCAATACCTTCTCCAGTGATAGATGACTTATATCAAGATTCGGGGTTTATTCTGCCAACTGTCCCTCAACCCGAGCAGAACTTCTATTTTCTAAGAAATTTCAGCCTTTTACATTTTTCTTTTGTTCCTACCTGGAGTAAAGACACAAAATAACATTCTATGAAAGTGTCATGCAGTGAAAAATTGTGACTACCCACATGTTCCATTTCAACATGAATTACTGCCAACGAATTACTGTGCAGTAGATAGAATACCTATTATATACTCATATCTTGGTAGAATAGAATGATTACTTTCATTCTGCTTTAAGTTTCAACATGCAACATGTCAAATTGTGTCATTTGGACAACATATGCCTTATTGAACTGTATCATATTACTAAAACACTGAAAAATTGAGTTCATTTTCTCTCTCCTTGTCAAAAGCTGCAGTCAGATTGACATATTCCCATGAAACATTCTGATTTCTACTAAACTGCATTTTTTAACAGAAAACTGTTCCATTAAAAAAAAGCCAGCTCTAATGTGCCTGAAGTCTATGCAATTAAAAAAGTTTCTAAATATAGCTTTAATCATGGCCAACCCCAATCTTCTCAGAAGTCCTTGCCCTCTAGGCCATCCCAAAGGGATGGGAACATCCAGTAACAAGCCAAAAGTCTCATGACAGTGTATTGACCCCATTTGATATTTATCTCCAGCCATTTGTGAGAGTTTCCCATGAGCTTAATTAAGCTCATTCATTTCCCCAAATTGTGGCATCCTAGAAAATATCAGGCTTTCCTTTGATAGATGAGATTCAAATGTGCAAAGTCTTATGGGAGGCAGGTGTCTCTCAGGCTATTTGACAGACTAGCTCATGAAACAACTTATCTAGTCCCTCCCCTCTACAATGTGGAAGTGAAATACAGAGGATTGTATCCCATCCAACACAGACCACAGCAAAAAGCCACTTGCTGCAAACTTTGAAACAGCACACATACACAGTGTGGAGGAAGTTGTACCTTTTAACAATAGGAGCAGTGCTGCAAAGGCACAAAATTATTCCTGTCCTTTAAGGGGATACTTAGGAATAAAGACGATCACATCAAGAAGCACCCTGTTTGCTTCTCAAATCTTTCCACACTGGCATTTGGGTTTGGCTCAAACATCATCTTTGTCATTCCTACATCATATATTTCTATTTGTGCTATATCTCACTGCCCTTAGCAAAGCTGTTTTGTGAAACAAAGGCCATTTGAGGGGACACTGTAACAGTCTTCTGCAACATGAAAGGCTGCTGCAGAGAATCACTACGTATTTAACACAGAGAAGACAAGAAATAATGGATTTGGGTTTCAACATATCAGGTAAAGAGTCAAACGTATGAACAGACAAAAGCAGGAAGACTTAGTCTTTCTCATAAGGGTTTTAAAGAGAAGCCAGACTAACTTCTTTAAATAACAACTGAATTGATCCTGCTTCAGGGCAAAATAACATACTACCAAACACCTCAGAGCTGCTTCGAGTTGGGGTTTTTTTGTTATTAGGTTGAGGTTTTATTTCTTAGTTTAAGAAAATCCATGGTAACTGGAGGCTGGAAAACGTGTACTTTGGTGTCCTTTAAAAACTTCCCCTAATATCAAACATAAGCAGGAAAAATAAAGTCCTTTCCTAACACAATGAAACATTCTTTCATAAAATATAGCTTTCATTTATTTCACGCTGAAATATTTAAGCATGAGTTACAAGCTTAAACTTTGCCCATTACATGTTTTTCTCCCACCAATGTTTTCCTTTACAAAGCTGCTTCTGTCTAGTATGTGGTCTGCTGAAGACGAATGCTAATATAACAATATTTTTGTTTCTTGCATATATTTAAGCACTTCATTTACTTTGGAATCTTGGCCCATAATTCCTGTGATACTGTAATTACTTCATTTGCCCTTAACATATTTACACAGAGGCTGTACCAAGGAGTTCAGGCACTTCTTGCAAAGAGGGGCATTTGGTCCCCAAACTAGTTTCATCATTCCTAATTTTTCCAGCTCATTTACCACCTTTTCTACTGTTTTATGCATATTGAACACCAGTCTCATCTCAGCTGCGCTACAACAGTTACACTACATCTAACCTGAAAAACACATTTTCATCCTGGGGTCTTGCAGTTCATCCAATACCTCAAATGGAAGCTTCCCCCCCACCTTTGATCATTGATCTTACTGTTCTAGCACAAACACAGATCTCTCTTTTTTTTCCAGTACCTGCAAGGATTTTCAGTGCTTATGCTGTTCTGTTATTACACTGAAGTCCATTACTCCATTGTTTGCCTGAAGCAAACAGCCACCACATAGGTATCAAAGCATTTGTCTAACATAAAGCTTTGTTTCCCAGTCATGTACCTACAGCATTCCCAAACCACCTTTCCAGTGTAGAACACCACACAACACTTCCATGAAGAGTCCATCTGCAGAAGCCAAACTTCTGAAAACTTGAGGAATCTCATCTTTTTATGGAAAGTTCTGAATACTTACCTTTGGCCATCCACAGGCTGCTTCCTAATGGTGGCTCCTGTACCCTATAAATGGCAAACATGGCTTGAAAGAGGAAATGCCAGTTCCAATGGAGCATATGAAAAGGAGGACAGAGAACTAGACTTCCTGAAGAATATGCTTCCAAGATCCATGAGAATATCCTAAAGCACAGAGAAGTGGCAGTTCATTAAGTAAAAATTCCCACCTCTTCCTCCTTGCCTGCAATTGTCTGTCAAGCCCCACAGTCAGAGCTTAAATCAAATCAGAACATCTTGCACACAATACTAGATAGCACAGGACCACACACAAAGCCTTTTCCAAGGAACATGCTTATCTTCTGTGTTTGGTGCCACTGTTGAGTTTCTTCCCCTACAGGAGTTTAAGTAACCAGAACAGCCTTCCTTTCTTTAAATGTTCCCTCTTTCTAGACATAGCTTGCTTGGAAAAGTGCAATGGATAGAAACCAGCCTGCCTCAGATTTTATACTTCATAATGGGCTTATTATTAGACTTACACAAATTCACAGAATCATAGAATGGTTTGGGTTGGAAAGAACCTTAAGATCATCCAGTTCCAACCCCCCTGCCATAGACAGGGACACCTCACACTCAACCATGTCACCCAAGGCTCTGGCCAGATTGGCCTTGAACACTGCCAGGGATGGAGCATTCAGAACTTCCTTGGGCAACCCATTCCAGCGCCTCACCACTCTTACATTAAAGAACTTCTTCCTTATATCCAGTCTAAACTTCCCCTCTTTTAAGTTTGAGCCCATTACCCCTTGTCCTATCACTACAGTCCCTAATGAAGAGCCCCTCCACAGCATCCCTATAGCCCCTCTTCAGATACTGGAAGGCTGCTATGAGGTCTCCACGCAGCTTCTCTTCTCCAGGCTGAACGGCCCCAACTTTCTCAGCCTATCTTCATACCGGAGCTGCCCCAGTCCCCTGATCATCCTCGTGGCCTCCTCTGGACTT
>WYDI02000127.1:30377-59518 GCA_009867235.2 Psittacus erithacus
GGTTATATTTCCCTTTTTCCAGTCATTGGGAACTTCACCTGACTGCCATGATTTTTCAGATATGATGGACAGTGGCTCAGCAACTTCATTTGCCAGCACCTTCAGGACCTGCAGATGGATTTCATCTGGTCCCATGGACTTATGTACATTCAGGTTCTTAAGATGGTCTCGAATCAGATCCTCTCCTACAGTGGGCCCAAGGTCTTCATTTTCATAGTCACTGCATCTGCCTTCTAAGGCCTGGGTGGTGTGGTCAGAGCATCAAATTAAATTAATTTAATTAATTTAATTAAATTCAAAGTGGCAAGAGAAGACATTTTATACAGATCAAGTTATCTCAGCATGAAGCTAGCTGAAATTCACCAAAGCTAGTCACAGAGTCAGTAGGTATTGAACAGCTTCAGGGAAACTCAGCCATAAGGATTATTTACACAGAATCTGCTGCCCTAAAGCCTAAAAGAATATTAAAAAAACCCAAACCAAGACAAACTACACACATTAGTTTGTTTTTTTTCCTTCGTTTCCAATTACTCATATGTTTCAGGACACAACACGACAGGTGCAGCAGATGAAGCCACTACAGAAGGGAAGGGGGTGAGAAAGAGCAAGAGAGAAGCAATTTGGCTGCTCCATATCTTGGCCCTATACCTACAAAAATAAATGGCTTGCAGACGGCTAACCTAAGGTCAGCAAAGCTTCCACTATTAAGCAGTTCCAGCTGGTTGGGACTTCCTAATTCCCCATTTACAGTAGTCTATCAAGTTTCTTGTTTAAGTTCATGCAGATACAGGATTCAAGATATAGATTTTAGAACAGAAGCCACAAAAAAGTTAACACTTGTGCCATAAGACCAAAAATCCCAACTCAAACTATAAGTGAAATGACAACAGCAATATCTCCAGAATACTATGTGCTTCCTATAGATGCTTTTGGGTAGAAAGCACACACATAAAAGTAGTCAAAAACAGAAGCAAAATGAGAGCCAACCTTATTCTGTCAATGCTGACCTATTTTGTTCAGGTCTAACAGCTCAAAAAGCTACAAATTTGGTGAAACATGGATTGTAAAACTCTAACACCCCTCAATTACTTTCTGTTGGCCAGACAGGCAAACCTGTCATTTGGCAGCGCATCATGATCCAAGATAGTAAACTTTATCATTCGGGGTCATGAGAAAATGGCCACAGGTACACTTTGCTAACCTCCACTAGGTAATTTTTCACAGTTATCATCCAAAAAGCGTAAAAGCATAAAAGATATGTTATCTTGGAGCTCAGTTTATTGTAACATGGGTGAGACTCCCTATAAAAACACTTACTAAGTAACTGTTGTGTGTTCTTCAACACAGAAAGTCAAATCAGTAAAACATCTTCTTGACAGTGTGTCAGGAACAAGACGACACCTCTCCTTTTGGAAACTAACACATTATTTATCATTCTGCTCTTACCTTTTCTTGCCATCCATCACACTGACTCCAAAAGCGCTTCCCTACTTCATTTCTTTCTTAATACAGCATTTGTAGTACAACTTCAAGACAAGAGCTCCAGAACTTGGTCTGCATTTTCCCAAAAGCCAAGAATCCTGTGGAGTTTTGCTCTTACCTGTGAAATAAGTAGATTTGTGACCAGGAAATGTTGGCTTATGGTTGGTCATCTTCTGTGCAATATCAGACGAGTAGTTTCTGTGGAGAAATTAGAAAAGCTTAATGTCTCTCAATTCTCCTAACAAAGTTTTGCATGCATTCATTGCAGGTACAAGGTCAAACATTGGTTTCTGAGCATCTTGGCTGTCTCTCTCTTGAGGATTTGGGGGTTTTTTTCTCCTTTTTAAATGAAACAAGTATCTATAGGAATATGGTTTCAAGTGAAGCATGTTCAGCAGCCCATCTGGAAATTCACAGCCAAACTGACATACAAACCTTGATGGTTTTGATACTAAATTTGAACTCCAGAAAGTTCTCATGTTGATTCTTACTTACACAGGAGCCCACCACACTGCTGAGAAAAAATATCCTTTGCATTGTCCAAAGAGGTTTTAAGACAAATAAGAACCAGACATCTGAAACTTCTTGTGGGATCTCAAAATTATCATAGGCTGAAAAGAGCCTAAACCAGATCATGGCTGGCTTGAGTTAAAGCAGGGAAATGTTAGCAGAGTGCTGTATACCCAGTTTCCTCTATAACTGGACAAAGAATTCACTACTATTATTAAAGGAATCATCATTCATCTGGATTAGCCAGAGCATCGTGTTGACATAAAACAGAAGCAATTGTCATTCTAACAACTTCATAGGGAAGTCAGCTACAGTACCAGTGGTGTGAAATGCTCGGTTCTCACAAGTCCATCTGGTTAAGCAGGAGCTGGGCAAGCTCAACCCCTAACTGAAGCACTTTACTGGATCAAGGTGGTGCAACAGCATGTCCTTAGATTACACATTTCTTGTCAGTCTAAGTTTGTTTCTCTCAGGAATTAGATCCCTGCATTTATGCAAGACCTGGTTGTGTTATATTCTTCCTAGTGCTGTGAACTAGCAGAAGTTCAAGACACATTCCACTTCCCTGATCACCAGATTGGTTGGCTGTGGTTTTTTCAGTTATCCAGCTCTTCAAACAATATTTGGAACAACATGTATCTTTCACTATGTAACTAAAGTCTTACTAAAATGACTTTGAGCGCCTGAATTTATCACTGATAGCCAAGCTCTGGGATTCAGAGCATATTGCTTGCTACCCTCCAAATGATTATTCCTGGCTGCTTGCATGGCCCTTTTCCTTCCTATGGCCTGATCAATACCCCCCTACAGTTACAGGCAAGTTTCTTCCCTCCTCCTTTGCATTTTGGAATCAGGTCTGACCATACAGCAGTGGGAAGCACAAGAAGAATCTATAGAAACACTGTGCAAGGCTACTATTCTTTCAGTACCTGAAGCTGATGTAACTGAACTGCTCAGTTCTCTTACCACAGCATGTCTACGTATAAGCTACATATTCCCAGGAACTTTAAAGCAAATATCAAGTTCAAGCAGTCAAAACCATCTCAGAGATGCCAAGCTACAGGCCAATAAGACAATTACAGAAGCAGCTGTACAATTTCAAACTCACTAGCATTTTCAGAGCAGAATCATCAGTAAAGAAGGGAAATATTCAAAGAGCAGGCAAAAGTTTCACTGGTTTCTGGTGACACAGAAAACACTTTAAACCAGGAGATGGGATGGACCTTTAGGAAAAACATACTAAGGAGCCCCAGTTGCCCAAGGACCAAGTTACATGCTTCATATCAAGTACACCAGCCATTCCACTGGAGCCTACTTATTTGCTCACACACATCCTGAAGTGCATGTAGTGAACTTCAAGGCAAGAGCACTCAGCACCTTGCAGAATCAAATCTTAGTCACCTGTCTCAGTAGCACATGCAATGGGCAAGTTACCACACTAAGGAAAAGGACCAGGAACAAACAGCTGCTGTGCAATAGCAAATCTCTCCTTTGAGGACACTTTCATTTGTTCTCATACAAACATCATTTTTGGGTAGTCTGTAATCCATTACCTGATTTCTACTTCATGGTGTGTGAAGATCATTTATGGTTACTTAGGTTTTGTTCTTGTTTTAATTGCTAAATATCTCACATTCCCTCCCACCTGCACAAACATACCAGTAAATATATACTAAGTACCACATTCCTACTGCAGCATTCTGTTTTCCAAACAGCTACTAATAATAGATTCCTAATAAAAAGTCACAGACTATCATTTCTCTTAGAAGACATACCAGTTTTGCAGTGGAGTAAAACCATGCTCAAAAAACACATTTGGGCATCACCTGGCCCAAAACAAAACAGCAATCTTTATATTTAAATCTCGGTGTAGTCAACCCTAAGGAGCATCACTGGGCACAAAGTAGTACAAACCAGCCATAAAATGGGAGAATTCCCTCCTGCCCAGTCAGAAATCCTAAAAATGGTCATGCTAGGTGTAGGGAAAAGTATGCTTGCACGCAGAATCCCAACAAGCATGCACTGAGTCACCTAACCAAGGGCGCAGCTTTACCATCTTGCCTGTGTTTTCTGCCCATCTTTTAACCCTTTTTTATCCTTTTCCCATAGCAGGTTAACCTACTCAGTGGGTTAACTGCAACTCTTATCTGCTCACATTTTAGTTCAAGCTGATGAGTACAGCTTATACTTTGTAGATTTCTTCCTCATACTTACAGCTGCTTTTCTACAGTCTTTTTGTTCTGTCTCTCCTTTTCATTTTGACTTAAATCTGTTTCAAATATCCAGGCCTAAGTCTCTGTAAGAGTATGTCTACACTGGCAATTTAAAGCATAATGATCTGGAGTATTTGACACAAATATTTAACTCCAAATTAACCTCCCACCCTGGCTAAGCAGAGATATGAGGAGCTCAGAAGCAAGTGCTTCAAGGCCAATGCTTTTTTTCCATTACCATGAGAAAATTGTCAGTGTAAACACTGCCTATTTCTCCACAGCTTAGAGATTACTTGTAAGTTTGCTGAGTAAGTAGTATCTGGTAGTGCCTTGCACCCACTTTCCTCAAGTATAAATGACTACAGGAGGTGACAGGTAATGCAGAAAGACCACTGACATTTGTTTCTTTTAAAACTAAACTATTTTATGGCCATCTCCACAGCTGCTTTCAAGCTTCATACTTCAAAAGGTCTAACCCCTTTGTTTGTTGTGCTGGTGTCCTACCTTCTAGCATGAAAAACATTTATCCCAACCCTAACACTACACTTGAATTAGATGCCGAGGTGTGAAAAACCAGCATGTTGGTTGAAAAAGAAAGTAGCCAAAATATTCTATAATCTTAGAGCAGATCGAAGTCATTTTTTATTTGCATTAGGTAACCTGAATTCTAAAGAGAAAGAAATTATTCTTTAGGCAAGAGAAAAACTCTATCACTTCAGATGTTATTTTTTTTTCTAATACAGTTCATATATTTGCTTTGCCCTCATCAATCCAGAATATTAATTGTAATGCACATTAATTACCATGTATAGGAAAACTTTACATAATCATAAGAGGTAAACAAATATTTTCTTTACTAGAGCTAATAAAAATATTACAAATACCTGTGAGTGACAGAGAAAAATGTGATTATAGACCAGAATTATCAGCACCAGTTGGAACCTGTTTGTTAACAGGTTTAATCCACAAGCGCACAGGCAAACTCAGAAGTGAACATCTCTGTTGACATCTCTTAACGCAGAAGCTTAAAACCAACATCCTTCTCTATTTGCACAGTCAGTCCTGGATTGACTCTAGTTTCAGTGATAAAGAACTACCCAGGCCATCAGTAATTTCTCAGTTTCCAGAGGTATATCTAGATGGGCTATACATAAGGATTTATCCTTTCAAAGGATTTTTATAACAATGTATGGTTTGCCCAACTCTTACTTGGCAATTGTACACATGCCAGATCAAAGTGCAAAATCAGCTGCAGTAAATCCTTATACCAGACTGGCAGGACTTTGTCACATATGTATTTCCATGGATATACTGAGAGTTGTTCTAGATAAGATTTAACTGACAACTGGGGGATTATATATTTTTATACACAAAGTAACTGTGCAGTGAGAATTTTCATCAATTAATAAAAGCTTTGGATAAACCTTAAGTGAGAGAGATAAAACCTCTGTCCGCAAAATAAGAGATTAAATTAGTCTGCAAATCACTTCTGATATTTAATATTCCATCCATTATATTTGCTTTGGCTAAAGACTTTGCCAACTTGAGCAATTTCTGCTCTACCTAAATGACAGGTCTAACTATAACACTTACTTTATGACTTATTTTTCCACTTGTCTGAAAAAGCAAGAATGCCCCCTTTTGACAATTCCATATATTTCCCTTGTGAGGCCAGAAGAGGGAGTAGTAGGTTGTATTTTTCCCCAGAAAAAGCCGCACTCCGGATGGCAGGTTATGATATTCAGTTCTCCAGCAGCCAAAGATTGTACCCTCTGTTCATTATTCTTTTTAAGAGACCATGAAGGGATGTGGTTTGGGGTTTCTTTTTGGCGAGGAAAAACTGCACTTCGAGAAGAGCATCTGCCACAAGGAAGTTTCAGACAAGAACTACTACACACTTTGTAAAAAGTAAGTAAATCTTACACATTGATGGATGGAAAGATACATAGGTGCTTACTTAGGTCAACCTGAGCAAGCTCTGTGCTTGCTTATCCTGCTGAAGGTACAGCATAAATCTGGATTACCTGCAGTCATTGTGCCAAAACGTGATATTAAGCTGAAATAAAAATAGACCCTGCTACCCTTCAGCTTCTAACTATACCACTATAATTAAAAAAAAAAGCCAAAATAGGTATTTTTCTACATTCCCACCCAAATTTTGAAGTTGTGCTGCTGACGATGACAGTGCATGACTGTTTGCATGCACTTCCTCTGCAGCGAAGCCTGAAACATGCCTTGAAATTTGTCAGGAACTCAAAATTCACAAGCTGATCTCAACCAGTCTGAATTCCTGTGTTAGGAAGCTTGTCTTTGGAGCTCTCTAGCCAGACGTTCCAGAATGATGTAGTCTTCTAGACAGTGACTCAGAGGAGGATGAAAAAAAAACCCATAAGACTAAAAGCTTGTGTATTTTCCAGCTCTTCCAGAGAGCCATTATCTCAGCCTGAAAAAAAAAAATGGGGAAAAAGTCCATATATGAAATCATGGAATGTATCAAGTAAGGTATTTCCAAGAGAGAGAGAGAAACAACATGGTAGAAGGTGCTAGTCAGATACCACTACCTGTGTTATACCAAATACCACAGGTAATTCACACACACATCTCAGACAGTGGAACTAGAAGCAGAACAGAAGATCTGTCCCTCCTGACCTGAGGGACTGACAAGCTTAGAGAGATACCTGTTAGGACAGTCACCTCAGAAAGCGATCCCAGTCTCCGTCTCTCACACTCAAAACTAAGAATTAGCACTGATTTAAGGGTGCTGGGTTTTGAATCCTGCTCCATACTCCTGGATTTTGTTTCTGTACCTCAACTGAGAGGTAATTCCAGCACCCATGTGATCCTGGAAAATGGAGATAAGTATATTCTCCTTCATACTCATGAAGAAGTCACTCTACACAATAACTGTCATAGCTGAATGAAGAACTGTAATGAAACTGAAATTGCAGCCTCCTTCCCTGAGAAGTACAGGTGCCCATGGTATTTAATTCCATTGGTGTTAACTAACAGTATAGAACAGTTTTACGGCAAAAAGTACAAATGTTAAGCAAGAAGCATGGAATGACAATTGAGATTACAGTCTGGGGAGAGTTCTCAAGTGAAATCCAGGAGAAAACTTTTTACCTGACCAGTTCTTTATCCATTGAGTGGTCCACCTATCAAACTGATGTCTCTCCAATTTAGAGACAAGGATGTCGCACAGGATAGTATCGAAATCCTGCTGCATACTCTTGAAAATGAGAGGTCTTTCTCTCATGAGAGAAAGCTTCTACCTTCATGAGAGTGAAAAATAATTTGGCTGATTTCCTATTTCAGGTTTTGGACCATCAGTTAAGTTTTCTGTAACAGCACTGAGTTACTGGGTTTAAAGTGTTCATCAGGGTCACTGTGGCTTATTGCAATCCAGGTACCATATTTTCCAAGAGCTGCGTGGCTATTTAGCCACATACCTCCTATTAAAGCTAAATAGTCTTAAATAAGAGTCATCGTGTGTCTAACTACCCATGCAGCTCCTTGAGAAATTTTAAGGCACCACATTATATTCTCCCCTCTTTCATGACATAGTGGAGGGAGGAATCATCCTCCTCAAGCAATATTGCTTGCAAACTGAGTTTTCATGTGTTGCATTAGCAGCATTCACTACTGGCAGAGGCTTTACCCATGTAAAGACTACAGTCATCTCAGTGCTGTAGAGGTACTTGAGGTGGCTGCAATTACACTATCCAAGTTTGGTTACACGTGCAAGTTTTCACCAGCTGAGAATCTAGCTCATTATTTTTCACTGATGAGATCTACACAATTAGCAACAGGAACAACAGGAAAGCAAGTGTTTTATAAAGCATGACATTAAATACAGTATTCGTGAACACCTTGTTGTGCTTCATTACTCATTATTTAGTGTGACATGACTTAGCTCACACTGATATTTTTAAACTCTGGTTTCCCCCTACATTTGTTCACAAACATTACATGTTACCTACAGGATGAAGTGTTCAAAACTAAACAAAGTTTCCCCTCTGTCAAAAACCAAAAGTACCTTCAAGGAAACCTTTCCCACTGCTCCATCTTCTGCTTTTCCCTCCTAGTTGACAATAGCTAAACAAGAAGCAACAAGTTTTATAGCAGCATTTGAAGAAGTAGTTCAGTTTGGAAGTGACTGTACATGGCCTCAAACCAAATCCTGTTCAAATTTAAGTAGGATGCTCACTTTTAGTGACTTTCACCTGACACTTTTTTACAGTGGAAGCCACAGTTTTAAAAGCCTTTCATCTTCCTTACATCATCCAGATTTTTAGTTGCCTACATCAGTCTGTATTATTTCCACTCCTGTTTAGTGTTACCAAAAGTTTTTTCTTCTTTTGCAAGTGCATTTGGTTTTGTTTCCAAGTTCCTAAACCAGGGCTGTAATCACTGATAATCATCACTTTATAAAAGAATCAGAAAATTAATTTACTTTGCTTCTCCCACCTCCAAGGACATTCACAGCTACACCCCTCTGACCACTATTCTCATTATTAAGCAGCTTAGTGAGAATATTACTCTGATTTCAAGAACCTTTTACTGGAAGCAAGTTCCAAAGAGCCTCCTTCCTACTACATTCAGTGTGTTCAGCATTCACTATCAGCTCTGGGATTTACCAAGAACTCAGAAGTCTGTTCTCATTCTCCATCAAAGATAAGAAAATTTAGGTGTTTCTATAGTTACAAAGAAACAGTTTCTGGAAATCTCTTATCAAAAATGAACTCTGCTTCACTGAAATGAGATTCTCCTTATTGTTATTTCCAAAATTCTCAAGATCATTTAGCCAGCATTAAAGAGATACCGCTAATGTCTAAATGTAACCAGCATTCTCTATGCTCTGTCCTCTCCCAGGGAGCTGAAGGCTTTTATCTGTTGCCAGCCAAGAAACATTCACTAGACTGAAAATCTACTGTATACCTTTCAGAAAGCTGCAGGGCTGAAGGTAAAGGCTCAACAGCACTGAGGTTTCCTTTCTAATCTCTTCAAGTTCTGTACTTCACATCAGTGGGCACTATTGAATGATGTTAATTACAGTACAGTATGAATTAACAATATGAAAACCTATTTATTCTTGGTCTAAGTAGTTGAAGGTAATTAATACTTTTATATTCCTATGTGCTCATTGCTGAGGTACCTGAAAGAAGAAATGGAACGAGTTCACAAGTAGTTATCAATTTATAAAGTTACAGTCCCAGGAAAGAAGTACAGCAGTCTCCCATTCTACCATTAGTTTCTTGCTTAGTGAAAAACACAGATGACTTCCACATGAGTCAAAATAAACACCAAGTTGCTGAGCTGCAAAGTAACAGTACCAGGTCTGTGTCTCTTATCACTTCAGACCCAACCTTTAGAAGAGACCTTCACCCAGACTTTACATTCTGCATCGTATTCTTACATAAGATTTGCACAGCATCTCTATGAATCAAGTATTGGCAAGTAGGCTCTTCCCACAGCTGTGACTAACTAGGGGTGGAGAACACATACCGCAGACATCCAAATACCTGTTCATATTACTTATGCCTCAGAAAAGTTATGTTTCTTCCTGTTTCTTTGCCTGAATAAATTGTGGGCATTGAAAGGACGCCTAAAGCAAAACCAGACAATTCACAGATGCCCTTACATGGATGCCACATTGAGGACAATGCTCGTAGCACTGAGATCACTGTAGCTTGGATGCTAGAAGCTCTCAGCCTTGAGCTCTTCCTTACTAGGCTCCTCAGGCAGATGATCTGGAAACAACATAGCATAGCCAGGAGGCTCACATGTAAGAGAAGTCAGGCTAGAGAATACATAGAGAAGAGTCCACTTCATATATTGTGTGGCACATGTGAAAAAAATCTTATGCCCGCTAAAACCCCTGCATAAGCCTCTGGAGGCTAAAGTTATACAAGAATCATTTATTTCAGCAGCATCACACTGAAGTGACACAGATACAATATGCCAATCACCAAAAACCCAACTCTACTGTTAAGGAGATGATTAATGAACAAGAAGTTCAGCTTAACATTGCCCACTGCTTTTCTAGGATCCTTGCAACAGATTGTATTTATCCAAACTGTAGAGTATACATTCAGCATGATTATTCTTAGGCATTATGCTATAGTTTCCAGAAATAGTAAGAACCTGCTGGTCATTCAGCAAGGGAAAGAATCACTAGTTTAACAGAAAGGATATTTACACATACGTGGACTACCTGGCGAATTTACAGGCACATTAAGATCACAGTTAATCGCTCCATTTCCCAACAGTTGTAACTGCATACACAAACCCCTCAGTTTTCAGCTATCTTAAAATGGCAGACTATTTTCATGGCCATGCTGATGCGACCAGAATTATTTATCAAGTTGTGCATGATTTAGCTATGTAACTCTTTAATCTCTGAAAGTTCTGGTTGTCTGCACAGGCTATACAGCAAATCATGACTTCTTGAGCTCACACCTGCCCCTGCTTTCACACTAGGGTAATACATTCCCAAAGTTGGGCAGATAAGAACGTAACTAAAAGCAACCTTGCACAAACCAGTATTATTTCCTAAATATCTGAAATAATCAAGTATTCCTGTACAAAACAGCAACCACCACCTACAGACTTCTCTTTGAATAGGAGCTGAGCCACCATAGAAAGGGGTTACTATATGCAGTTATCATCAGTTAAATAAGAACTCCTAAGGGAAAACAGGATGCTTCAAAGAGAAAAAACTTCTGTGGCAACAAATTCCTACTGAATCAATTTTCAATAATCTCCGAAAACAATAACACAGTACAGCTGAAATCTCCACAGCAATCTTTCCTGCGAACACCTCCCTTTTATTACATTGCTGCAGCCAGCAAGCAAAAGATGGAAAATCTTTCCAGCTAAAATGAAATTTGTTAATAGAAAGAGAGCAAACATACATTATTTAAGAGGAACCAGGTGGATGAAAGTACAATAAGGACATAAATGTGACTCTTAGATGCACAGAAAGAATTTGTGAGCTCCCGTAGGCTGTGGGCTTACTTGCACAATTGCCATTTTCTTCTTTTTTTTTTACAGCATAAAGAAAACTTAAACCAGGACTAAGTTATATTTATACCACCTGGGAATCCTTAGTCTTTTATTAGATTTGATGTACCTGAGAATAAGTCCTATATTCAGGAGCTCAAAACATTTCCCTGCCACTGGAACACCATTCCAGGCACTATGCTCCTGAAGGCAGCCCTTGAACTGCCTTATTTACAAGCAATGGGCATGAACATTACTCATCTTTTCCACTGTTCATTTTTGTTCATCTCTTGCTCTCACTTTTTATTCTCTCATTCAATTTTTACTTGTAACTTAGAAAATACATAATAGATGCAGTAGAAATTTCTTTAGCACAATTTGAAGCACTTTCATATTTGTATGTGATGTTGATTCTGCCCCACATTTGTTTGCCAGTCATCAAGGCAAAAGTGACTGGATGTAAATATCCACATATTCAAACACAGATATGCAAGAGCTCTACAGGATACCCACATAAACTACACTATTGTAATACTTTTGTTCTGTAATGCTCCTCTTGTCTTGTCCAAACTTTCAGCCCATTACTTGCCACTCTTTGCTTCATCTCCTTCCCTTTTTTCAGTTAGGTTTTATTGTAAAGACTTGTTTGCGGAAGGCAGCATTACCTCCATGCTTACCTTGCACATACCGATTCTCTGATTACAACTGTTCAAACAGAAAAGTAGAATTAGTTATGGTTTATTTTATCAACTACAATGATTAAGCCCCATGAACAATGCACCAGACTGGGTACAGGTGCCAAAACCACAAAACCCTTTAAAAGAAGATGAGCTCTAGCTATGCTTGTACTCCTTTTTTCCAGCTCCCCTCCAACTACTCTAAACTGTATTTTTACTTCAGAAGAATATTGTAATAGGCTTTAGTTAATTTTAACTAATATTTTTCCTCTAAATTTGGAGGTTTAAGTACAGTAGAAAAGCCAAACCAGTGCTCATGTCACACTACACTTTTCAAAGCTCTTATCCCTTTTGTCATTGTGTAACACAGTTCACGTGTTAACAGAACCTGTGAGTTGCCCCCTTCATAATTACCCAGGGAAAACACCACAAATATACAAATATCAAATGGGAAGCCCAGAATGGAAGGAGGCACACAGCGAACATCAGGATGTCGTCATTCTTCATTTCTCCCTCCTTATTTTGATATAAGTAATAAGGAAAAATAGATACTGTGAACAAACAGCAGCAGAACATTTTCCTTGGTAAACTCTATGAGGCAGAGGGTCTCTACAAGAGCATAACTCCACCCAGAGGAAGATTATACCTGTTTTAGACGCACTGCCCAGCCACAGTGCTGTTGAAGGAGCAGCTAGCAAGAAGATCAATACAATTTACTTGTAGCTTATACTAGCGCAGAATTATTTTGTTTATGGGTTTTTTTTTGTTTCCCTTCAAACCACATGCCATATCAAGAATTGGTTATGAACAAGCACAACTATTAACCACCACCCTAGAGCCTTGCCAGCTAAGGAGGTGAGACTCTGACTCCTCAAGTATGGGAAACGAGCTACATAAATCTGGCCAGCTGCAAGTTCCTTGATATGGGCTCAAGCTTACAATCAAATTGGCTATTTTTTTATATATGCTAAGTTTCTGCATGAAGTTAAACATAACACTATCACATAAAAAGTCAAGAAAAAAAAAAACAACTTCAGCAAGGTTTTACCACAAAGTTAACAGATATGAAAATTTCTCCCAATTCTCACACAGAATTGAGGTGTTTCTGTAATTACCAGTTTCCATTCCTCTCTTTAAAGTTTCCCTGCAAGCAGCAATCAGAATTATATACGATCTCTGCATGAAACTAATGAATTCATGACAAAGACAACTCTTCAACATGGTAAGAGACAGTGCCTCAGGAGTGCTACCATCAGGCTTTAATGCCCCAAAACCGTCTCACAACCACGTTCAAGCTATAATGGAACTAGAACAAACACCAGTGCTGCACAACATCAGCTGTCCAAGGACCTGGGTGCACCTCCCGCTAAAATAAAAGTGAAGAGCAACACAGAGATTAAATAGACTTGTTTGCTTCTTCTAGAAAGAGGAAAATAAGTGTTTCTGCTTTCTATCTACAGCTATTCATAAACAAAGATACAGCACATTCATCTGTAGGAACTTCCAGTCATGAAAGAGAGAACACTTTCAAAACAGTAACATATTACAACTTTTCAGCACTCTTATTAAATACCTCTAAAATTGAAGTCCTACAGGAAAGAAAAAGAGAAAAAGACAGGAGGCATATCCTATTAGATCTGGGCAACATCTTCCTGGTAACTATTTCTGTCCTAAAAGACTTTGTGAACTAACACCTACATAAGATTTTTTTTTCCTTCTTCAGGTGTTTGTTAGCAGAGATCACCATTCCTATAATTAAAGATTATTTCTCCAAAACAAGTGCGTTTCCCACTCAACTTTCCTTCCCAAAAGAGAAAACCTTAAAGGTAAACTGCAGTGGCAATGAATTTTACGTACATAACACCCTTGGAGGTTACCACAGTTCAAATCAAATCTTTATGATCAAAACCATCTAGGTTGCCTGTAGAAGATGCAAAGACTTCAGAAGGACGCCCAAACTCACCATCTTAGTTTTCCCCTCACATTGAAACCCCAAGAAACTGAGAAAATCTAGGATTCCATGTGCCAGCTGCTTATCCAACTGCTGTCATAGACCCTATTAAGCAAACTCTTTGCTCTCACTTAGATATCAACAGTCAGAGATCCTGTCTGAACTTCCACATCAGTGAATATTCCCAACATACTGTCTCTGATACCTGCTGATGGAATCAAAGGAGACTTTTCTAAGGTCAGAGAAGATTGTTGTATGAGCAAAAAATGAGTGAAAAGGCAAATTATGGATTTGAGCATGGTTGCAACAAATACACATCATAGGAAATAGATGGAAAAGCAGAAAATCCTCAACACCCTATGCTGTCATTTTGCTAGTTCCTAGACATTTAAGGCTGGACCCCACCATCACGGCAGAAAAGAGGAGTCCTTTAGGTGACTGGCTCAGGTAATCGAAGTAGAAAACAGCTAGAAATAATACTGCAAAGTGATTAGAAGAGAACTGATCGTAAATTTAAGCACCATTTTGATTCATTAATCTCCAACAGCCAAAGACAAACCTAAAGCAAAATTAACATGATTGGAAACGAAGCACTCATATCCTGTGGCTACTTTTTCAGCCTGCTGAGAGAGAATGAGCTGATCAAAGACAGACACTTCATTAGGACCAGCAAGATTAGCGCTGCTTCAGTGAGCTCACAGTTAGCCCCCATTAACTAACCTGTTTTAGAAGCTGGTAACACCGTAATTAATCTTAGCTTCAATTTGAAGTGAAACAAGAGAGTGACCTGTCCATATGATATTACACCTGCCCTACTATCCAGTGCAAATTTATGGATAATCTTCTGTTGTTGACCATGTGAAGAGCTGTAACTAATTTCACGTAAAGGGCACAAGCATTCAACCCTTCCCTGGGAAAGCAGAGAACAGGTACTCTTTTGGTGGCTCAACCTACAGTTGCAAGTTGAAATCCTACCAAGTGACTGCTGTTAAGACAAGAATCCATTGTAACTGCTAATGTGAGGAACTAATAGCTGTTAGCAGCAAGCCATCTTAAAAAGGAATGCAGCAGTACAATAACAGTCCCAAAGTCATGCCCTGCAAGGCAAGCTTACTGCTTCAGCAGCAAGTTAGGGCTGCCTTAAATGTGGTTTATGCATTCACATTTCTGAGTAGCTTGTTAGGTTACCAGTACCTAGAATATAGAATTATGTTCCTCAAATAAATGGACAAAATTCAAAGATAAAGGAAAAAACCCCCTCAACCATCACTTGCTTAAATTCATCTAAAATCTGTCTTCAACAACCCCACACCTTCCACAGTTCAGTGTTATCTCTTACCATGCATTATCCCACAAAATGTGATATATTAGTAAAACCTGAGAACATTTATTACAAAATGCAGCTTTCCAGAATTGAATTTCATGTTATTTTTAGCTGATATTCATCAGGGCCTAATGTATATAGACAAATTATTGCTGACAACAGCTTTCTCTAGTGAAGTATGGTACATTACATAGATAAGATCCTCTATATTTGCAAGAAAAATCTAAAAGCTTGAATAAAATCTTTCGATCAATTTTTCTGTTATGTAGATAATGTTTTAATATTACATGAATATTTTTTCTGTGGCAGTTTCACCTTTCCGATTTTATAAGTTGAAGCAGGAACGTTCAGATGCAGTAGTTGGCACAGAACTTTTCATGCATATACCTGAAGCTCCTCCAAAACTGCCTTCAAAACTGTTTAAAGTTTCACTCTCCTTTAGCCATTAAAATTTAGAACATTGAAACACAGTAAGTCATGAAGCATTTTGCCAAATAAAATATTCTTGCCAAAGGTGTCTGTTTTTAATGGGTTGCAATGCAATTCATCTGAGAAAAAAACCTACAACACTAAGAAAACAGAGTAAAATATCACACCTTTTCCATTCACATGGGCACACTGCTTATTGGATCACACCACTCCAGCTACACACTCCCTCATAAGTATCAGCCTCTCAGAGACATCCCACTTCATAAGAGAACTATCTCCAAACAAACACAGACAACCAGCAGTGCCAGAAGCTCAGCTGATAGACGGTACATGTGCCAAGGCACAGATAAGAGCATATAATCTTTCACATACCCATAAGATACACAGCATTCAGCCTGTGACACATGCATCATCAAAATAGCCAGAGGAATTGTAGACAAATTATAACTTCTCCTAAATTAACTGATACACTAGAAAAGGATGCACGTTTTTGGGCACACTATAATGAATCTAAATTCAGACTGCTATCTATCATCGCATCTCCCCACTAGCACAGCTGCATGTGTGGTTCTGCTTTTCCTTTTCATCAACAGTATAGCTCAGCAGCCCACACGTACTCTGACAATTTGGCACAGATGTTTTAGAAGAGAGAAGAAAATCACATCAGCCTGGGTTAGAACAGGTTAAATTGCCACAGTGCAACTTTATGAAAGCATAGTTTAAGTGAGTGAGAAGGATCTTAATTGTATAATGTACAGAATGTAGCTTAGGGACATTGAAAGAAACCACCTCACCTTCCTCTCTCCTCACAATATGTTTTCTTCCCTTGGATCAGTATTTCTGACCACATACCTACACAACTGGACATTTGAGCCAATTTATCTAGTCAAAAATTGATGCAGCAAAGACTTAGATTTAAAACAATAACTTAAACAATTTACAGGAATTTCGCACTGAGCAAAAACCTAGTTAGCCCACTTTATATGGACAATAGTTTGTGAAGGGGAACAAAGAACAGGATTGCCACCTTCTACTGAAAAGAGACAGACATTTAGCCACAAATATCCCCTATGGAATACAGAGACAGCAACTAGACAGACCCAAGAGGAAAGACCCAAGAAGCAATAACAGCAAAATATATAGCAAGTACATCAACAGCTTCTTTTAGCAGGAGTTCTTAGACTATTGAATTTTAGAAGTCTATCAAACACATGGCTTTCCACAAGTGGATTCTAAAATACATCACGTTGCCATTAATTTGATAGATAAGATTAAAATACAAGATATGCAGACTATAACATATGAAAACACACAGCCTATGCATTTATATTTATAAAGCATGTCTCCATAAAATCAGTAATGCTAACAGACTAGAAGTACTCAGAAATCACCTCTTTTATGCTATAGAGGATATTTACTCCTTTAGAAGATACCAGCAATTAAAAACAAGTACAAACACATCCCCCCCCAGCCTATATCACTCTAAGAAAACTGATTCAGCTTTTTCAGTATTTTATCTAGATAAGGCACACACACAACAAAAAAAGAGCCCCAACTACTTAATTGATTATCAGGCATTTCTACAATCCTGACACTACATAAAAGTGCTTTAAAGTTAACATAATACAAGTAGAAAGCACTAGCGCAAAACAAACTCTCTGCAAGTTCCATACATGCTAAAACATACTAATACTACACATAAAATTGTGGACTATATAGAATATATATTACACATAGAATATGGAATATAGAATACAACAACTCTGTGTTAGAATTTCACATAAGTAGCTGGCAAGCAACAAGAGAACCTTGCATTCTATGACAAAAATACCACAGAACAGCCAACCCATCTAGTCTCCTCAGTTCTGCCTTTCAAGGAAGACTCTAAAGTCTTTTTAAAGATAATACTGGAAACCAGAATTCATAAACTCAATGAAAGTAACAGGCACACCGCTAAACTGTTGTCCTGATAACACTTCACAATGCCCCTTTTCCAGAAAAAGGGTAAATTATTCTTCTGTATAAGCCGCTGTAAGACCTCTCACAACCTGACCATCTCACTCCAGCCATCATCAACATCCTTTACATCTCGGGCACTCACCGCCTTTTCTCTTCAGTTTACCTGATTGAGGCAATCAAGCCTTCATTTCCATTTAACATCAGAATTGCACCTGACAAAAGACTTCTGTGCTTGCAGACCTGTTAATTGTCTCCTAAACTTTGCAGGTGACTTAAAGAAAGGTATCCCTTCTCCATTAAAAACCTTCCATCACCTCTGTCGGCAAAGACAGCTACTCTTGTGATACTAAAACAGCCAGCAGAAACAGATTAAAAATGAATAAATAAAGGCTAATTGCCCATCTAAATTGGGGGGAAAGCAGGTGGTTCCTTCACACAAAATACATGATGTTAACTTGAGGGAAAAGGGCAGGAAGCAGCATACAAACAACAGTTTTCCTGATTCCAGGAACACCGTTGTATTACGATGAACAAAAAATGGTAAAGAAAACCACGATAAACTCATAAACTTCTGAGAATAAACATGGTGTGCCTAGATGTTGTAAAACAACTTGGCTTGAAAACTTTTGCTTTGCTTTACCAGCGCAGCTTCTTGCAGAAGCATCTGATTTTCAAATACTTTGAAATGTTAGCACAGGTACTGCAGATATTCAATAAATAAATAAAACAATTTCAAACTCTCCATAGCCTGACGTTGTTTGAGTGGTGTAGATAAGGCAATCGTACTAAAAGTACCTTTGTGTCTGAACACCAAACGTGTTGTTATCTTGTGGAAACTTCAGGCCAGAAGTTTGTGTTTCTTCAAAGTATCTTGCAAGATAAGATGTATTTTACTCCAACAGAAGCACTACAGACAACCCAGAGAACAACAGAAATAGCGTGTGCTAATCTCAGAGAAAGGCTGCGATATGGCAAGACATGAAAGCAATCGGGAAGCAAGCTTGTTTCCAAAGATTTATTCAACTTTATTACAATTTCATAGTTTTAACTTTTTTTGCCGGCTTGAATGTGAGCGAGGAATTGTCACCTAAAAGCCACGGCGCGGAACAGCCTCAGGGTATCTTGGTTGCTTTAACATCCACCTTGTGGCAGGCTACATTGGCCCATAGTGTTACATGGCAGTGAGTTACGGTGGGTACTCAAAACTACGCGTGTTAAATCCTCCCAGCTGAAGTCAAGCGACACTTGGCTTGCTCTGCTGCGTTTACTGCATGGGAGTGAACGAATTCAGGAGTGATTTGTGCCCTTTTCCCCCTCTCCTTCCTCAGGGCGCCCGCTCGCTGAGAGGTGAAGCCGCGCTGCCGGCACTACCGCACCGAGTCCCGCCCCTCAAGGGCTCTCCTCTCCCGCTTGCTCGTCCAGCAGGGACCACCGGCCATGCCCCGGCCGACCGAGAGCCTCCTCCCAGCTCCCGAGCGGGACACGAACACCGACCACATCTTTGCCATCTCCTGAAGGTAAGAACCAACCCCCCCCCGGCCGCACAGCCTTTCCCTCAGCGGGGATTCCCTCCCAGCTCAGCCAGCGGCCACCACAACCTCACCTCCTCCCTCCTGCGAGGAGAAGAGCACCTTCCACACCTCCTGCTTTAGGGATACGGGGGATATCCGCGCCTCAGCCCCCTTCCATGACCCACCATGTCCCTTCTGTGAGGAGAAGGGAGCGGTGGGTCGGGGGTGCTGACAGCGTTGAGTCCCTTCAGCCGCCATGCGCCACCAGGGGGTGCCGTGCCGCGGGGAAGGGGGGGGGGGGGCCATGGCTGCACGGCCCCACCTCCGCGGGCGCGCTCCCGTGCCCCATTGGCAACGCGCCGCGGTGCCCGTCGGGAAGGTGGCGGGGGCGCGCCGGGTAGAAGGGGTTCGAGCCGCGGGGCTGTGGCTGCGGGTTGTGTTGTTCGCGCCATGAAGGAGACGTGCGGGTGAGGCGGTCGCGCCCTCCTTCTCCTCCTTTCCCCCCACTCACGGCTCCCTCAGGGTGGTTTGTGAGGGAAAGTCTTCCTCCCGTGAGGGAAAACTCGCTTTTAAAGTTAACGCTATGCTCGTTCCGTGCGGAGCGAAGGGCTCGACCCATGGAACCCGTGTGACGACGGCGCCGTTCCAAGTCGGGCTCTCGGCGTCTCTGCGAGCCCCGCCGTCGCTTAGCAACAGCGCGGGGCGGGCCGCAGGACTCAGTCGGCCGCGGTGCGCAGGGCCGGTGGCTTGCTCTGAGCGCTGGTGCTGAGGCGCGATGAGAGGTTCCCTCAGTCCTCCCGCGGCGGCCTGGGCTGCGGGGGGAGAAGTTGGCGATGCGGGGTCGCAGTTCTCGCCGGCAGGGTTGGTTTGTTGTTGTTACTCTGTACGCTTCGGTTTGTGCCGTCCGCTTTGCTGGGTCTGGAGGTGATTTCCAGTTGCTGAGTGGGAGAGGCTGGAGAGATGCGTTTCTACCTGTGTCAAAGCAAGGCAGCCTCAGGAGTGGGGTGAAGAGAGTCTGTGGTGAGCACTGAGGGTGTTGAAGGCAGCTGCCTGAGCTGGAACACTGTACCCTTACCTGTTGGCTTTCTGAATATGCAGGAGAAACGGCTTGCGGCTTTGTAAAGCTGTAAAAGCAGTGGTAAAACCTGGAGCAAATCCGTTTAAGTTAACTTTTTGTGTGAAATCAGGGTCTCTCAGAACAGAGATGTGTTGGAGCCGTTTGCTGTGGTGGGCAAGTTGTAGCAAGAGTTGGCAAAATAGCTTGCCAGGCTGTTATGGACCTCTTGTTTAAAACAGAAGGTGATGGATGAGTAGGCTGTATGCCCTGGATGCTACTTTATGCCTTAGAATCCTTTCTTTGTATGTGCCATGCAGTCTGGTCTGCTTGAGAGCAAAGTTAAGATGTGTTTATTTATTTATTTTCTTTTTAATTCCACAAGTTGTTCTTTCAATAAAACTTTCTAAGTGCCATTTTCCTCGATTCTTAAATTAAGTGACATCAAACTTTCAGTCATAAAAGCAGCTGAAAAATACCTGCTATCAACTTAAAGAATCTGATACTAGCATCAGATATTTCTGTTACTGTGCCTTATATCAGTCTTTGGAGAAGGAATAAGGCAATGAAAGGCAGATGGTGCCTTTCTGTACACTGGCAACGTCCTGAATGCTGGCAAAGTCAAAACTCCATTCTTGTTTTGTGCAAACTTTCTGAAATGCAAGTTGTACAATGCAAGTAATATGTAAAATGTGTGAGAAGCTGATGTTGTAGGTGTTTTAATTTAGGTATAACACACCAATGGACCATAGGCTTTCCTTCAATATTTGTTATGAAAATGATATAAGAAGGAAAACATGAATATTTTTACTTATGAAGTGGCAGGTGACAGTGCCTGTAGGTGATGCAATTTAGGTCCAGGACTAGTTACACTTGTAAGTAAACACTTGTTCTGATGGGAGAGACCAATTGACAGGACTACAGTACTAATCCACCCTAGTTCTTTGGAAAACACATAGCAGAAAGGTTGAAGAATGAGCTCCTAGAGGGAAATGGAAAGGATGCCATCCAGCTGGGTGATTAAAAGCTATGTCTGTAGTTTGATAAAATGACTCTGAGAGACAGAGAAATGCATCTTTCCTCAGTGGAAGAGTTAGGGCAACAGTTGGGAAAAAGAATCTGCAATAAGATGTCTTCCTAAAAAAATCAAGCGTTGAACCTGTGCTTTGAGCATTTCCTAATCCCATTCCAGCTGAAATGGGTTGGATACCTTAAATAGCTATAAGCATATCTGGACTAAACCAGCTGATGTTTGAAGTTGTCTGTATGAGAAGTAGGAAAATACCTGGTTTGAGTAAAGGTATAATTAATTTTTTTAGCCTCAGAGTCTGGATGTGGACTCTTTGACAACTGAGATGAGTTGTATCCACTGTTTAATGTGTCTCTGTGTTTTGCTACTAGTGTTTTTGAGAGACCCTCTGTCCATTGTATGACTCTTACCTGCTGTCCCACTCCTTTCTCTCTTCTGGTTTCAGCTGGTAATGCAAAGTAGGATTTTTTTCTCCATTTTCCCCATTCTAAAGCAAGGGTTCTATGGTATAAAAAGAAAAAAAGATAATAATGCTCATGCTGGCTTAAATTTATCTTTGTTCTGCCACGTCAGTCCTGTGCTGCTTCTGATTGCAAATAAGTCTAAGCACAGAGGGCAGTCGGAGGGTTGGTGATGAGAATTATGCCTTGCTGTAACTGGAGTTCAGGGGCAGTAACTGTGTGGGCCTCCAAACCCAGGAGTCCTGCTCTAACTGGAGCCTAACTGGGCAGTGAGCTGGCAAAGCCACACTTGAGGCAGCTCTACAAAGCAAGCTTTATATGCTGACATACACCACTTGGATTTAGGTAAAATGAATGTATGTACAGTTAACCCTCTGAACTATAAAAAAATGAATGCTGTGTTAAAAGCATGAGGATTTCCTAGCAACTTGATCTGTGTATTAGTTGATTGTCTTATTCATATTCTTGCATAAACAAAAATGAGGTAATACTGAATTTATTGCATGAACTCTAATAGTCTGCTTCATTGCATGTCTTTACAATAAACTAGAGTGCCCTTTCAGAATCAGCAGAAGCACAGCAAACACTCTTATACTAAAAGAAGCAGGTGTTAAGTTGTGTTGTGTAATGTTAGTAGAAAGCTGGTGGGAATATCCTTGTAACTGATAAGAGATTGAAATGTGCCCAAAGCTGCTGCTGCATGTAGTGTTACCCTCACTGGATTTCCAACCTTTTCTTTTCCTGGTGATCAGTTCTAATTGATGGTGCAAATAAGTTGTACTCGGATGGTAACAATTTGGATCTTTTCTCATATCTTCAAATGTACTTTAAAAAAAGGAGCTGTGACTTCTAAGTTGGGTCAAGTTATCTAAAAATCACAATTGGGGTGGTTTGAGGTTTTTTTTTCTCATTTATGTTACTGCTGGGTAAAAGAGCAGGAGTTGACTTGGAAACTTGTAAGTCGAAGTTGGTTCGTTTGGGGTTTTTCTTTGCTTTTATGAGGTCTTCAGTATTCTGTTTTCTCCCACAGTACTTCCAAGCTGCAGGCTCAAAGGCACTATGGAATTACCTCCCCTATTAGTCTGGCTCCTCCTAAGGATATAGACTGCATTCATACTCAGAAGCTGATTGAAGTAATGAAGCCATTTGGTGTGTTTGAGGATGAGAAAGAACTGAATCACAGGTATAACAAGGCTAAAATTCACTAACCTCTTGGGGGTTTCTTGTTTTAAGGGAAACTTAACATGAGTTTTCTTTACAGAATGGTTGTTCTTCGTAAACTGAATAACTTGGCCAAAGAATGGATTTCAGAACTTGGTCAGAGCAAGGTAAGGACTTTTTATATGTCCTTATCAAAGCAGCTGAAGCCTTTTTATTTCTTTTAAAAGCCATGCTACTAGGATTTATGCTGAAGTTCAACTTCTAACTTCTTAAGTATTGAGTAGAGCTGTAGTATCTGCCATTGAAATAAGGTATAAAAGATAATTCAGATCAAGATCCTGAAGTCTTTGGGGCACTAATTAAATCTGTGAAGTGGCTCTATCATTTAATAAAGCCAAACCATCATATTGTGGGGTGAGATAGATGGCAAATGGGCACTAATCTTGCCCCAAGCTGCCTACAGCATTCAATCTAGGTATTATTACACTAGGCGTAGCTCTCAGGTGGTGTTAATTTATGTGTATGCTGCAGGAAAGACTAATAATACATCTTAATTTGTGTAAATTAATGAAAGGACTGCTACATTACTTATTTTGAGTTGCAAGCACTAACTTTAGAAAAACAGTATCTTAGAATAACAGTATATTAGACTGTAACAGTCTGTAACTGTGTATTAGGCTGACAGCTCAGTACAGGAGCAAGAAGACCATTTTTTGGAGGCTGTTGTAGGCTTTCTATGCAATTTGTATTCTAGTTAGACTTGCACATAGGTCAGTGTGTATCTCCAAAGTATGCTCATGTTCTCTTTTCTACCCACAGAATCTTCCCCCTTCAGCAATAGCAAATCTTGGTGGCAAAATATTTACATTTGGTTCTTACCGGCTTGGAGTACACACTAAAGGTACAACTTCCATTGCTCTGTCATATTTCTAATGTTTGAAAGTGACTTCCAACAGTAACAGAAGAAATGGAATCTCTTTGTAGGTGCTGACATAGATGCAGTTTGTGTTGCTCCTAGACATGTGGAAAGATCGGACTTTTTTCAGTCATTCTTTGAAAAACTGAAACATCAGGAGGAAATAAAAAATCTGAGAGTGAGTAAATTCTCTACCTGATTGTGCAAATTCTACCACAAGAATATTCATGTTAAGGACTCCTTGGTTGTAAATGACTTACAAGCCAAAATCGTTTCTGAGTACCTTCTAAAATACTATTTTATGTTGCATGAAAATGCCAAAGTCAACCTTTTAGTTCCTTTCCCCAATGACTGTATGTCACATAAGAACCTTTGTGGTACACTTCTTCACCATCCATGATTTAGGAAGGTGTTAGCTGTATCAAAAAGCAAGGTCGTCCCTAAGAGCCTTGCTTTACTCTTAGATGTAGTAAGGAGCTTGGAAATAAGGTAATTGTGTGCAGGAATAGGATGGGGCAGCCTGAAAACTAAGGAAGTTGAATGTGATGTGGAAAGGTTTCTGTTAGTATGGTTTTCTGTCTGTACTTTAGGACCCCTAATTCATACTTCTCTGGCCATATTCCTCTCTGACTACTCTGCCTGAGGCTTTGTGGAAGGGATGCACACAGTCAGCTTTGTCTAAAGTTATGGCAACTGTGCTGTGAACATAGAACACTGCTTTGAGATCCACCATCGGGTGCATGTATTGTGTACCTTGCATGTAAAACTGAACTCCTGGGAAGCATTTCTCTTAGTCTACTCTTCCTCATGTAGACATTTTGAAAGACTTCATGTGCTTAGCAAATAAGCCTTTGCTTTTGACACTTGAAAGCAGACTTGCAGCCACACAATTCTAACAAGTGGTCTACAACATTGAAAACTGTCCTGTAAAGTATCTGACAACATCTAGGGCACATCAGAAAATAAAAACACCAGAGACTAGTGCACACTGTCAAATGTGGACAGAAGATTTTTAGATTGCTCTTACCCTGTAATAAGATAGCTTACAGAAATACCTTGCTTTTCTTTCTTGCTACCAAGGTGAGTACCTTACAACCATAAGTACTCATGGCTCATTGTGCACTGTTCATTACAATACATGATCAGCCTCTGAATCTCTTGGCTAACTAACTTTTTAAAGCTGATATTGGTACTGTATTAATGCTATACTGCTTGCAGCTTGGTTTTGTTTGGAAGCAACTCAGTCTTTATAGTGAGTAGTTTAGCAATGTAAATTCTGTATTTTATCTTAATTTAGGAAAAACTTTAAAATAGCAAAAATATGTTTTCTTACAATTAACCTCTCCTTCACAGGCAGTTGAAGATGCATATGTACCAGTTGTCAAATTTGAGTTTGATGGAATTGAGGTAAGAAATTCATGCGTCTTGTGGCTTTTACGTGAGAATTTATTTTCTTGCTTTGGAATAGGATAACTTGTCCAGGGATCTGTGACTGCTATTTTACAAGATTATTGGTACCTTACAGTGTTTCTAGGAAAACACTCAATTAGTTGGGGCTGTTCAGCCTGGAGAAGGGAAAGCTGCGTGGAGACCTCATAGCAGGCTTCCAGTATCTGAAGGGGGGCTATAAGGATGCTGGGGAGGGACTCTTCATTAGGGACTGTAGTGGTAGGACAAGGGGTAATGGGTTAAAACTTAAACAGGAGAGGTTTAGATTGGATATAAGAAAGAAGTTCTTTACTGTGAGGGTGGTGAGGCACTAGAATGGGTTGCCCAGGGAAGTTGTCAATGCTCCCTGGCAGTGTCCAAGGCCAAGCTGGACAGAGCCTTGGGTAACATGATCTAGTGTGAGGCGTCCCTGCCCATGGCAGGGGAGTTGGAACTGGATGATCTTAAGGTCCTTTCCAACCCTAACCATTCTATGATTCTATGAAACTGTAGTTAAACAGCTTGACCATAACCTGTCCCAGTAAAAAGACACTGCAGTAAAATGGAAGCTTATAAGAAAACAAGCCCCTGGGAAGCCTGGCAGGCATGAGAACAACAGAGACATCTTTTCCTGGCCTTTATCAGATTCAGACATTCACAGAACAATTTGTTTGTCTCAGACTATACTAAAAAAACCAGATACTTCAGGACCAAAAGGGCTTATTGCATGAGGCAAATTCATTCTTCTGTGCTGTAGTTAAGGCAATTTAACTTTTGTTTTCATTCTATGGCTAATTTCAAGTTCCCTTTAATAAAATTACAAGTTTTAGAGTAACCTTTTCAACTTGGAGAAAGAAAAAAAAGCCCTTTCCTTTCCCTAGCTTAAAAAGGAAAGGGATAAGGCATAGAGGGCTTTTAAGTAAAATATGGAACTCCTAGCAATTCTTTTGGATTTTTTAGCAAATAAATCTCCTGGGATATGTTTGTATAGTCACAGAATTCTAAATACAAGTGTTAGCCACTCTTTTGAGACTTGACTAACTGTCCCTCCCACTAGTGTGCTGTTTGCAAACAGTACAACATTCTAAGTCATGGCCGGCACTTTTTTCCTCTTCAGATTGATCTTGTCTTTGCAAGACTGTCTATGGCAACTATTTCTGACAATCTTGATCTCGGAGATGACTCACGCCTGAAAAGCCTGGATATAAGATGTATACGTAGCTTGAACGGTAAGCATATTTAAACATCTTTAAAGTGTGATCAAGACTGGTATAGAATGCACATTACACAACCCAAGCTTCTGGACAAGAAGCTGATTCCTTTGTATCTGAGGTGGCAGCAAGAGAGTTTAAGCCTTTTTTTTCAAGGAGTTGTGTGATTAAATAGTCATATATTTCATGTGTCTTTGATCAGGGAGTGTGCGTTGTTCCAGTTTGCCACAGAAAGTGCTTCAGATGCATGGGTAGAGCGCTTGATAGAGAAAAGTGTGTGGCAGCTAATAAAAAAAAATAAATAAATATTTAGAATACCTAAAGCCTAACTTGCTCACTGTTTAACACTTAAACAGTGGCTTAATTATTCCTGGCTGCCCAAAGAGTCCTAGCTTTTGGAATCCTATGGAAAGGCCTTATTAAAAGTTGCTGGCTGCAGTGTAAACTATGAAAAAGCTGAGGTCACCAGCTACCTGAAGTGATAATGTATGTGTAATCTGTGATTCTTAAGGTAATGCAAAGGAAGTAATCCTAGCTTGTTTTCATAATTTAAATGATAAACTGTAAGCTCTTGGTCCAGTATAGCATTAAACTGACCTGTACCTGTTACTAGGAACTTTTGCATTTTGAGTTTTCTTACAGGCTGCAGGGTTACTGATCAAATACTACGTCTGGTGCCAAATCTAGAGAACTTCCGTCTTGCACTCCGTGCAATTAAACTGTGGGCAAAACGTGAGTAACGGGATTGTTCGTGATCTTTAAACTTTTGAGAGGCACCTCATGCTGAGAAAATACAACTGTTAGAAGTACTTCAGCTTTGGATAGTTGCTTAAATGACAGTTTTTAAACTAAAACTGTCATTTTTAGTTTAGATTAAAAGTCTGTTCATGTGGTCGATTTGGTGTAGTTTTTAATGAGGGTAGAGTGGGGAGGAGAAGGCATTGACTACAAGACAACGTACTGTATTGCTTATCAGGAACCTAACTACGGATGATAAAAATGCTGAGTTTAAAATGTAAGGGATATGATATGTAAGGAATAAGAAAATACTGTTTGTGCTAGAGCAAGGGCTAGAAGAATGGCAGAACATTTTTGTCCAAAGGGAAGTTGGAATGAAGTAGTAGCTGTAGTAGTGTGGGCAAATTTCAAAGTAGCAGTATTTTGGGAATTGGTGTGGTAATGATTCTTTTTCTCATCACTGCAAGGACCAATAATTTTGGCCTCATTGCACTGCAGAAATAACTGTCTGAGGCTGAAGCATGTGAAGTGTTCCATAGGTTGTGAAGTCGATGCTGTAAATTTGAAGGAATATACTTGGGTATTAAAAGACTACATTTTAACTACAATTTACCTATTCTAGGCCGTGGCATTTACTCAAATATGCTGGGATTTCTTGGTGGAGTTTCCTGGGCGATGCTAGTAGCAAGGACATGTCAGCTCTATCCAAATGCTTTGGCGTCTACTCTCGTTAACAAGTTCTTCTTGGTTTTTTCAAAATGGTAAGGGCAGTTGTTTGTTTTAACTTGCATAAAGAAGTAACATTTCCAGAGGTAGTTCTTTATATAGTTGACAACATTCAGTCTTACCCTGAATTACATGGGAGACTTGAAAACAGACAGTTACTGATTTTTTTCATATAGGGAATGGCCAAATCCTGTATTGCTGAAACAACCTGAAGAGAGCAACCTTAATTTACCAGTATGGGACCCAAGGGTAAGTAGGCATTGAATTCAGAAGCCTTCAGACTTTCTTCTAACCTAAACCAATGCTAAACCGACTTGTTTTAACATCATAGGTGAACCCGTCAGACCGGTATCATGTCATGCCTATCATCACTCCTGCCTATCCACAGCAGAACTCCACATACAATGTGTCTCCATCAACACGGGCGATAATGGTAGAGGAATTCAAGCGTGGTAAAGTTTTTTCCATGCTTATTAACTAATTTTAAAGCACAGTTCTTGCTTTTTGAAGCTGCGTTATCTGAATTAGTTATATTCTGTGAGATGTTCTGCCCTTTTAGGTAGAACAGGTCTCTGGGAATTATACCTGTTGCAGGCAATAAGGGAACAGTTTCAAAGTGAACTGTTGTAGTAGACCTGCATGGTGTCAAGGGAGTTTGGTTTTTGATCTGTCAACTAATGTTCAAAACATTAAACTTATGAAGTTTGTATCATGCTCTGCTAGTCTGAAAACCTAAATGGTAATAATATTTTCAACCTCAATTGTAGGTCTTGCAGTTACAAATGAGATTCTCCAAGGGAAATCAGACTGGTCAAAACTCTTTGAACCCCTGAACTTCTTTCAGAAATACAAGTATGTATGAAATCTGTTGTCTGAACTTCAAATGATGTATGTACTGGTTGCATGGTGAGTTTTTAACTTGGAATCTAAATAGAACATAGCATAATGTTTGTTTTTCAGAAACTGGAAGTAGTGTCATTTAAATTTGGGTAAGTATAAGGGATAGTTATAGGGAAGATAGAAAAACTGTATGTGTTATGCCACTTACACTTTTTATTAGGAAAAAAATCAACTACGATACTTGGAGTATAGCAGAATGCAATTCTAAAGGATGTAATCATAGAATAGTGAGGGTTGGAAAGGACCTTAAGATCATCCAGTTCCACCCCCCTGCCATGGGCAGGGACACCTCCCACTAAACCATGCCACCCAAGGCTCTGTCCAGCTTGGCCTTGAACACTGCCAGGAAGCATTCACAGCTTCCCTGGGCAGCCCATTCTGGTGCCTCACCACCCTTACAGTAAAGAACTTCTTCCTTATATCCAGTCTAAACTTCCCCTGTTTAAGTTTGAACCCAT
>WYDI02000128.1:0-14208 GCA_009867235.2 Psittacus erithacus
CCCATGGACGGGACCTATGCTGGAGCAGTCTGTTCCTGAAGGGTTGCACCCCGTAGAAGGGACCCATGCTGGAGCATGGGAAGAGTGTGAGAAGTCCTCCCCCGGAGGAAGAAGGAGCAGCAGAGATAATGTGTAATGAATGAACTGACCTCAACCCCCACTCCCTGTCACCCTGAGCTGCTCAGGGGGGAGGAGGTAGAGAAAATAAAGTTGAATAGTAAAGGGATAAAGTTGAGCCTGGCAAGAAAGAAGGTATGGGGTGAATGTGTTTTTAGGATTTAGTTTTTATTCCTCTTTACCGTACTCTGATTTGACTGGCAATAAATTATGCTGATTTCTCCAAGCCATGTCTGTTTGCAGGTGATAGTAATTGCTGAGTGATTTCTGTGTGTTTATCTCAACACAAGAGCATTTTATTATACTTTCTCTCCCATGACCAGCTGAGTATAGTGATAGAACAGCTTTAGTTAGTACCGGCTGGTCAGCTGAAGTTAAACCACCACAGTAATACCATTTCATAAGAGGTATCAAGTTTATCTACCTGTTCAAAAAAGGGATACTCTTCTTGCAGTTTGTATGTTCAGAATACTAGCCAGATAGTGCAATGGTGACAGACATTCTGAAGATTTTTTCAAGGCTACCTCACAATTGTTCTCCTGGTAAGTCTTTATATAAGGTTTGGTTAGCAGTCATGGAGTCATCCCCTCTTCAGCTGCAACAAATACCACAGGCTTCTACAGTTTAGTGAATATCCACGAAAATTGATCAACGCTATTGCAACTAGGACCATTTCTGGTATAGTGTGAAACATAAAGTATGGGCTTAATATTCCTTGTGGTAAAAATGGGTATCACAGCTTGGACTTATATTTCTTTCAAGTCAATACATCAATCATGAGACTATCCGGTAGAGATATTGTAATAGCACTACTGTCAATGAAATTCTCCATGGGGCCTGGTTCAGATGATGCTCCTGGAAGGCAGCTGGTAGATTAAGCTCTATTAGTGCTTGAAATATTTGGCACTTGGTGATTTTGAACTATGATTCCATTACAGAGGAAGTAAGTCTGCATTTTTTCAATATAATCCATATTATGTGTAATGAAAATAAAGCTTGATAAATTATTTTTGAAATCAATCAAGTTGTCAGAAAAAATAAATTTTATGAGGAAATATTTATTTTGACAGTTTTGATGAGATTTTGGGTACAAAGTGTAGATGTTCTCGATGCAGGTGCAATGTTGTGCAGATACACTTGTGACATACATAGCATGAAACATTTAGGAAAAAAATGGACTGCATTTTCAAAATTCAAGTACTGTGGCCTTTAAGAATATGCAGGACTTATCTGAAGATTAGTAGAAGTTTCGAGGAAATTTTGGATTTGGGCTTCTGTCGTGGTCACTGAGACTGAATTTCTGTGTATCTAGCATAGAAAGCCAGATTTTCCTGTATCTAAATCAGAGGTTAACAAGCTGCATCATACTGAGTGAATCAGCAGCAATCAGTGTGAATGTGTACAGTTTATTAATGTTTGACAATGAAAAAGTCATCTATACTAAAGTACTATTTCTTCTGACCATCTCTGAAATGCAAAGAAAATATTTTACTAGAAAATTACATACTTTCTGTAAAGGCCTGATGTTATATGCCTAAATCACTGTTAACAGACTTGACATGAACTTCCAGACCATTGACAAATACTACTACAGATGATTAAGAAACAGAGCACTACTTTTATAATGTGTTACCACTAATTAAAAAAAAAAAAAAAAGGAAAAAAAATGGCCTAACAAGAAAATAGAATGCAGATTTAATACTTTCATCTAGGATTTTACAGCCAGTATACAGTTGAATTATCATATTATTTAGAACACTGAAACCTTAATTCTAAGAAGACAAATGTGCTCTGAGTTCTGAGTTCTCAAACAAAAAGAAGAAAAATAATGTTTCATCTTTGTAAAGATATAACAGTAAACCAGATGTGTATTTAGTACCATTCACACATAAAAACAGTCTGCTGGGAAAGACTTTCCGGTGCACTTGGAAGGCTAAATATGCCATGAACCCTAAGCTTGTTTGTGTGCTGTACCACAGCCCATTCCCACTGAGATAAAATATGACTTCTCAGTTGAACTGGCATTTCTTTTTTCTGACAACCTGATTAATTTTACAACTAATTTATCAACCTTTATTTTCATTACTTATGATATGGATTTTATTGAAAAAATGCATGCTTACTTCCTTTGTAAAGGAATACTAAAGCATTTATTTGCCCCTTATTCGATAACTGTAGTATGTATAATCTTTACCTTTTGGAGACAAATGTAGATGTGTCAGATTTCTTGATGATGGAGTTTATAAAACACATTTTTACATTATAGGTAATTATATATATAATTTTTTAAATAACTTACATTCTGGAGTAGTGGCATGCTTAAAGGTCCACACACTTCAGAGACCAATTAGCCACAAGGTTGAAATTCCCAGTTCTCTTATAGGAAAAAAAAAACCCACTGTTTTGAAATACGATATTATATGTGAAATATTATTGAACTAGTTTAAACAATTCTTAAAAAAAGTTTGTAATCAATTTACTCCTCTGTTTTTTACCTGAATTTCAAAATTATGTAAAGATATTCTGCATACACTGTATTTTCCTACCTAAAAGGCTAATAAAATTTCTTTCCTAAAGAAGGTAACAAATATGCATTATGCATTGGACAGAGTAGGTCCAAGGTTTAAATTAACTTAAATTGGCATGAAATGTGTAACTCATAGCCATTTTTATCTCTTTTGAATATAAGAATTATCAATTCTCCAGTCATTCTGATATATTATGCTCTAACTATGCATCATTTAGGTCCAACAATTCCTGTTCATAGGACAGGTTTCACAGATATTTTTTTCTTTTCACTCTAATAATTTTAAGTCGAATAGATCCAGTGATTTAAAAGTAGTTATAAGGCCAGAAAGTTTTGTTAGAAGGAATTTCAGTTTCAGTAAGAAAAATTAAGTCAGCTTTCTTACTGTAGTGAACAGGAAAAAAACTGCATCTGTTTTTACCCATAACAGAATGCTAATGTGTTACCTGTACTGCAAAAAGAGGGGAGGGAAATTATACTTTAGATTTAGTTATCCTAGTGATTTATAGATTTTGTTTGATGCTTAAAAAAAGGCAAACATTTCTGTAGTGTGAAACTCTATTCCAAAGTACAGGCAGTAAAATGAAATCAGACTTAAAAATCAGCAGCGATCCATAATTAATTATTAGCTTTTGTACATTTCAAAATTCAGCATAAGCTTAAAAGGAAATTTAGCATGTAGTGGGTTAATTGTACAGGTGAAGTTGAATTAGTTATCAAAATTTAAGTGAGGCTGTGGAAGTCGTATTACTGTTACATCAAGCCAAAACAGAATTTATTTTTTGTGCCTTTTTTGGGCTTTGTATGTACCTTTTAATGCAATTTTATTAATCTTTCATTATGCTCAGAGACTGAGGTTTTTCCCCAGTTACAGAAAAAAGTACTAGAAATGAATTCTGCAAAAAGAAAAAGTAAGTACTGTAGTGTCATTTTTCCTTCTTCCTTTTACTTGCACTCAATAATTAAAAGTCTTACAGATTGCTAGTCCTGCAGGCATTTCTATGGAAGTTAACAGAAATGCTCATATTTGCAAATTATTTTGACAGGGAGATTTTTGATTGTTTTTAAAAAAAGAAGATGATGATGCATATCTGAAGTCTGAATCTGTCAGTGTTTGTTTCATATTTTATTACTAAAAGGGATGAAAACCTGCAACTTTTTAATAAGGATTTTATTTAGGAATATAGATTCATTAAGCTTTTACCTCTGACTAGATTCTATTGTAATTGGTATAGGTTCACAGATGGTTTTTAGCTGAATACAAAACTTAGGAATATTTTGGCACTCCAAATATTATCTAATCAGCATATCTCATTAGTTATATCTCTTGTTTTAGTAGCTGGCATCCAAACAAAAAACATTTTGAACTGATCTTTTAATTGGATTCTAAATTTGTCATTGATTAAACTGGATGGCATCATCTGATCGAATGTTTTAACCATACATTATTTCAATTAAATGGGAACTCAGGCCATGGAAGTTATAACAGTAAGTGGCAGGGGTTGAGAGGGTGAGTGGGAGGGACTCTGGTGGGCAGACACGACCTTTACAGGAGTCAGAATTCAGCAGGAGGTAAGAAAAGGCATTTTTTTCCCCTAGGAAGGTATAACTGTGAGAATCAACAAGACTATAGAGAATGGTTAAAAAGGAAACTTCATAAGTGTTTTCAGACTGATGTTATCTGAGAGAGAGAGTTGCAGCAAGAACACAGCAGCACATTGAAAAGTTCAAGAGGAAGTTAAGGTAATAGAGGATGAAAGAAACAATGACTGCTTCAGGAGGTGGGTTGGAAAAAATTCACAGAACAACTGATACCTGAAGGATTATTAATGTTACAAGTACTGTGTCAAGGTGAAAGTGGCAAAATAGCACTGGGGAGACTAGAAAGAGGGGTAAGAACTGACCTCACATGAGTTACAGAACAAACAAAACCTCAGTGACAAATAAATTACCTTCTTTTTTTTTTTACTTTTCTGTTTACTTTTGGGGTTTTTCTTTTTGTTTGTTTGTTTTAACAAGACAACAGTTTTCAAAAGTGATAATGTCCCTTTTGTCAGCCTACTTGGATAGTGGCCAATCTCCACAGATCTGAGCGGGGAGGACGGGACACAAAAGAAGACCCCCAGTCACCCACACAGAACCAGGGCAGCTTGTGGCCTGTGTGTACCAGGTGATTCCAGGAGAGTGAGCAGTCCCACTGGCCAGCCTGGAACCCCCCCAAGATCGTGTCCCTACATTGGCAGGACTGTGGCCAAGGACAGTAAATATATATATATCTGTATATATGTGTGTTTATACATTTTCCACTAATGTCCTTTAATTCTAACAGCACAAACTGATCAAAAAAGTACCAGCTGCTTCACAGCAAACTTCTAGGACGCTTTTCTTGAGTGATAACTTAGGAACTAAACAGCAACTTAACAACTGGTTTCTTTTTTTTTTTTTTTTTCAGAATAACATCAATCTAGCAGCTCAAGAAGTTTTTTTTTTTGTTTCTAAAAAGAAGCTGAGATAGCTGATTTTGGTATCACAGTAAGTTCTCAAAGCTATAGCAGCAACATTTTGTGGGGTTTTGTCTGAAATGTGAAAGACCCAGTAAGCCCACTGAAGAGCTTCCCTTCTGCTTGCCCACCACATGAGGATTGCCATGATTCTTCATGTTGGACTGAGCCATTGAACTAACTATGGAAAATTCTCTGCCAAACAAATGGAAAACATGTCACAGATTAAACTACTAAATTGTATTTGCAAAGGAAAAAACGGCTGGGCTTATGAGCCTGCTGAATTTCTGAGACAAGTAACAAGGCTAAATTGTGAAAAATAACATTAAAATGTATTTCTACAGTCATGAAAAATCCCAACCAATTCTATATATGTTCTTTGACTATATTGTGTACAAATATGTATACACACACACACTACAATTTTACTTTTCTACCTGTATCTGTCATATGCTGTATATTATAAATATTATAATACATATATTTATATAAACATATTTATGTACCTGTGTATACAAATATTCTTTACCTAGTCTGTGCTTTGCTCTCCTTCTGCTTCTTACACTCATCTGTCATGGAACTTCTCAATAGTAAGGTGTTAAATGAAGATAACTCTTAAAAAGACAATAATTGGAAAGCTGAGAGATCAATGTTTGGTGTCAAAAGATAAATAACCCTAGTACCTCAGAAAATCTGTCAAGAAGTACCTCTGAAGCTCAACAGGATTCTATCCTAAAAATGTCTTATTCATCAACTTACTTAAAGAGAAGGAAAACGAACTCTAGCCATTAATGAAAAAAGAGTTATTTGTTAAAATAATCATGTTAGTTATGATTTTAAAGTCACATCTGAAATACGTAAGGAAGGTGGAGCTCAAGTGAAGCAAGTTTCTAATACACACACACACACACACACACTTCTCAAAATCTTCAGCGGGTAAGAAAAAAAAAGGCGGCCTCTTACAGTGCAATAAGGACACAGAGGAATAAGAAAAGACCATGCATTAGTTTTTCCAGGAAATTAATACTACTGAATGTTAGCTCTAGCACAAGGATCAAAAACTACTTCCACATATGCTTCTATTCATGTTAAAACTGAAAAGAATATTCAGATCTCAATAAGATATATGACGATGCTAACATACAAAAGTGTGTAAATTCCAGATCTTATTTTTTCAATCTTTTTTTTAATAAACCATCAAACAGCCTTTATCAAACTGAACCCTAACCTTCTCAATTTAAACCGGAACCAGTGTTATTCTAAAACTTTGCTGAAATATTATAACAAGGTGCTACATATGCATTTATTTCATATAGGTATTTTACCAGAAATAATTTTGTTTAGAGACTTCATAAAAGAAAGAGATACGAAAAATATCTAAAAAAGAAGTGGCTAAGTCCACTACACATGGAGCATTTTTTCCTGATCATACTAGCAGAATGATGAAATAAAATGTAAAGCTGGTTAATCTGATTAGTGGGTGACTTTCCTAACTTCAGGGAATAATTTTTATTTGGAAAAAGGAATAGCCAAGCATTCTAAAATGGGGGGAGATACAGATATAAAAAGTAATGAAAGTTGGTATCAGGATGCAACATAATGTGGAATGTAGTTGTCTTTTTTAAGGCAACTATATGGATGAAGTATGACTGGAAAACAGAGGCAGGAAGAGAGAAAACAAACAAGCCAACCAACCCTGAGAGATCCGAGTGATGCCTGATGAAGGAAACTGATTGACATAGTATAATTCAACATGTAACACAGCTACATGAATACATTAAAAAATCAAACAAAAACCAGCTGATACAGTCCACAAGAATTGACAGAGGAATCATACAGGAGCCTTTTTTATCTTAGTTCCCACTGTAGTCTTGACACTAGGTTTTTGGTGTATCTTCAGTGGGCTGCAGTATTTTCTGAAATCTCAATAACACTCTGATTTTTTTTTTTTTCAGTCATTAAAAGCTAAACACCTTCCATAACAGTGCATAAAACAGCTACTGTATAACAAGACTGATAAAAACACTCAGGCATCAAACAAACGTAATTTCAAAATCCTGACACAGTTTGCTTCCTATATACACTATCTTATCTTCCAAATAAAAATAACATCCACTGCATTAAAAAAAAAAAAAAAGCTTATTTAGCAATGTAGACATAATTTCTGAATGAGTTAATTTCATATCTGGGTTCTTTATTAAGACATAGTAACTTTGTTTCATTTTAAGAAACAGATGCCTGCAACTGGAATTTTTCAGACAGCAAGTTATTAATTTGACTGCCAGTTCACTCAGCTATTTCAGAAATTTTTGTATTATACACATTCAGCTTACTATGCTGTGGTTCAAACTTGTTCAAAGGCCTTAAGAAGGGCAAAAAGCTCTGTCAATTTTATTCTCTTCACATCTAAGGGAATTGTGATCAGCATAAAAATAAAAATAATTTCCACCATTTCTGAAAAATACCTGTTAGAGAAACCTTCACCTCTTTCCCTAGCACAACAGTTTTCTGTACCCAAAGTTATATAAATTGAATCCAATTGAAATTCTAGGTCTCAGGGGAAACTGCTTGCTATTTGGCAGCTCTTTGATTTGCAATTCTGTGATCTGGTAGTCTCTTACCTGTTTCATAATTCACATTCTCTTTCTCTTCCTTAGCAACAAATATTTTATCTCAATGGCAGGCCATGCTGAAAATGAAAATAAAAGAACAGGAAAAGTGTACTTTCTGTTCCTCCTAATTTTTTCCTCTTGAACTTCTGCGCCCATTTTGATTTTGTACAGATTTTTTTTTACTTTTTTGCCTATGCTTTTTTTTTTTTTTTTTTTTTTTTTTTTTTTTTTTTTTTTAACAGCAATGCAGTCTGCTAATGACAAAATCCTCAATTCATCTCACTCATCTCACAGAAGCCGGCAAGAAGCTTCCGCATATCAGCTATTTCAAAACTAGTAACTGACCTGGAAAGGAATTTAAGTAGGAAACCTGAATGTGAAGACTGTTACATTTTGCTGTCCAACCACCTACTTCTCAACAACTCATTTATGCAAAGAAAGCTCCTAAACACCGACATTATGAAGAAGAAAGAAAATATGTTCATTTTCTTTTCTCTTAGAATCACAGAATCATAGAATCGTTTGTGTTGAAAGGGACCGTAAAGATCATCTTATTCCAACTCCACTGCCATAGGCAGGGACACCTTCCACTAGACCAGGCTGCTGAAAGCCTTGTCCAACCTGTCCTTGAACACTTCTACAGATGTGCAGCCACAGCTTTGGGCAACCTGTTCCCAGTGTCTCACCACTCTCACAGTAAAGTTCTTATATCTAGTATCTTATATCTAATATCTTATATCTACCCTGTTTCAGTTTAAGCTGTTACTCATGGATGTGTCACTACTTGCTTTTATAATTCCCTCTCCGTCTTTCTTTAGGAACTGGTCTCCTTTTGGTACTGGAATGCTGCTAGAAGGTCACCTCTCAGCCTCCTCTTCTCCAAGCTCAGCTTCTCCTTTCACTTCCTACATCACAATATCCAAACTTAAAACACAGACAAACTTAAATCATTCTTAAAGAAAGGTAAGAATGAGCATTATGTGTTCAGACTCATTGTTCCTCAACTATTTACCTCTTTATTCAGATCATGCAAATCATTATTCACATTTTCCCGAACGAATGGTCATATAAGGATCAATGAAGAGATCAGTTCTGTTGCATTTTGAAAACAAGTACTCTACCCATTGAAGCTTCAAACTTGATTCCATAAATCTCAGAAAAAAAAATCCTGAATCTTGGCATGATATTATTGCTTAAAGATCAAAAATCCCCACCAACCCAAAATCACCAAAATCCCCATCCCAATTTCAACAATATTAAAAATATTTGGAAGCGTAAATATCTCATACTTGCAGCTTTAATTAGTTAAGTAAGGATTAATGTTAGGATAAAAACCCACTCAACTACTAGAGAAAGCTTATGATCACAAATTCTGTAATTTCTCAAGGGACGAGGGGCAATCATAAGAAATACTGCACAGTATTTATTACTGATCATACAGATTCTTAGTAGCACTGATAAATTTAAACTAATGACAGAGAGCTATCAAGATTGAACTTGTACTGGAAAATACCACGTATATGTGTGTGGTCTATACAGTATGGAACAGGCATTGATACAATAAAGATTTAACATACTTTTAAGAAATAAATGGAGACATGGAGGCTATTAGAAGTATCTTTACAATCACCAGGGTGCGGTATTGGTCACTGACCGTTTTCCTTGATAAACGTTTTATCTTTGATAAATATTCTTTTCTTGTATCTGCATACCTACAGAGCAGATAAATGCATAAATAGGTCTCAGAAGTTACTAACCATTAGCTTAAATACAAATCCATGGTGTCAGATTTCATGCTCCTCAATAGCGAGAACCCCAAATATATACACATCGTGTTCCTTGCTTCTGTGGAGAAAAAAATTAGCTTGTAGAATGTTATAAATTATGTCAGAATAGTTATTCAAGTCACATGCATATATTTTGGGGTTTTGATCTCTTAGAATACAAAAACTACCTTCCCCAAGATTAGAGCTTTCTGTTAACACGACCAATCTGTTTACACATTTAAACTGTGAAAACATGTCTTTTATAACTTGAACAAACAAAATTTCAATGTATTTGTATTTTTTCATATTTGCAATAATAGTTTTTGAAGGGAGGAAGCACCACGTCACAAATGGAAAAAATCAAATTAATGCATTTTAATTTTGATCTTGTGTAAATACAAGAATAAAACACACGCTTATTAATTAAGCATAGGCAGGTGACAACAAGACACAATGGCACATTACTCTAGCTGTGAAGACTGCACACAGCTTTTTTTAACTGCCATCAGTCCGTTTTCATGTTACTGAGCGAACAGTCCAAGTGGCAGAAAACGTGTCAAAAGATAATGATAGTGAGAAGTCAAAATTCATCATTGCTGATGCTTCAAAAACTTCTACCTGTTTTACATTGCAAACACACTTCCAGGTGAGAGAAGAAGAAAGAAATTTAAGAAGTTTTACAGCTATTCCAGTTATCTTATATCAGTCTTCACTTTGCAGACACTGAACAACTAACATTTATGAACTTACACTGTAAATAGTATCTCACCATGATAAACTTAAGCTTGCAGGACACAGGTACTCCCTAACTCCACAAAATAGGCACAGTAGAAACAAGCATTTTATAGTTTAGATAGTGGAAAAGAGAAAATGTCACAAAAAACCACGTTTCCATCAGCTTGACTGGGCTAATTTCCTTTTCTCCTTCATTATAAAGTGAATGTACACTTTGATCAAACATACTGTGAACGAATTTAGTAAGAGCCAGATGCCACCATTAAAGAGAAAAGACAGGGAAAAAAAGCTAATTCTGTCTCTAAAACTTGAGATAGAACAACAGTAACTTAAGCAAACAGAGGCACCATTACACTTCAAGGTTTTGAAGCTTGGCATATGCAAAACTTTTCGGCAAGTACTAGACTCATCATTGTATTCACTACCATTGCCACAGAAATAAAAAAAAGGTAAGACAATACTTGACTGATACAAAAATAGGTGATATGCATCATTACTCAGGTACTTCCAAAATATGTTTAAAGGACTGATTATCATCTGATTCTTTTTTGTGAAAACAGCATGTTACACAGGATTCATTGATAGTTTCCCTTGCAGAAGTTTTCAAAAATTACGTGTTCTTTATCATGAAGTTGTCTTTATAGAAACATTTCCATTAACTTCAGTTAAAATTAACATTACATAGCAGAGCAAAACTAGACAGAATTACTTCTTAAAAATCCTCCTGCAACCATCAGTATCACAAAATACCCAATTAAGTACAAAAACTTTTCATAGAAGTACATAAATAACATCACAAAATGTCCTATCTAGTATTACCTAATTTATTACTTAGAGCACCCCCACCCCCCCTGGAAATTTTAAATGCCTCATTAAGGTAGCTTTGCGCAATTTTTTTGGGTTGGACACTTAACCAAATGAGTTTGAATTCCATGTTACACACACAGTAGAATTTGCTTTAACTGCTACTCTCCAAAGAAAATAAAACTTCTAATTAAGTAATAATTCGGATTAGTAAAGACTCCTAAATATACATAAGCTTGTGGTAAGCAATTATTATTTATGCAATTCCTTAGAAGTATGGTGTATATTAAGACAAAAAGGCTAACATTTTCTTTCTCAGTAAAAGGCCAATTAACACACCTCCAAACATGCATTTTCAGCTTCTCTGAAACTGTATGTACAAATTCAGATCAAATGGGCCAAACAAGTTTATTAAAAGTAGATGTGGTAAGTAGTCTAGGGGCAGACCTTTTTCTAGCTTTCTACTTGATATGGACCTATTTTGCACATGGCAGAATTAGATTCAATTATCTTCCCTGACTACTGTAACCACACCTACAATGCCCATGCTCTAGGAAAATATTTACTCTTCAGGCATCTTTGAGGCTGACTGCTATGAACTTACCACACCAATTCAAACAAGGGATTTAGTGTTTGCTTGTACAGGGACTGAGACTGAGGTTGTTACAAGTCACCAATCCCAGACTAACCATGTTACTGAGCTATAAAAAATGATTAAAGAAAACAAATATTCAGTGCAACCTTCTCCTATTGAAGTATTCAGTGAGACTGTCATCATCAAAATGCCCAGGCTGATGTCATACAGAGACAGCAAAATCAGATTCTCCAACCCCCTTGCCACAGAGATCTCACAAATTTTGTACGCAGTGGTAAGGACTGAAACACATCTAAAACTGGTCAGTCTTAACCCACTCCCCTCACAGCAATTTCTCATTCCTACATACACATCTAAAGGTACGTACGCATAGATACACTAACATAAACAGATATATACATACGCATTTAAATATATACATATATAAGTGTGCGTATAAGAGAATTTGGCAACATAGCTCCTTCAGAAGTCATAGCATCAGTGGCCAACCTAATAAAATGTGGAGTACAAGAATTATGAATATTACTCTTTGTTCTTTCTGATCCTGATTGATAGACTGCATTACTTTTTGTTTCTAGTGTTGAGAAGATCAGTAATCAAAGAGAAACACCTCATGTTTCTCCAGAAAGAGAAAGGAAAAGATTAACTTAATTACACTTAAAATAAGTGAGTAGGATCTCAATAGCAAGGTCACTCACCACTCATATGTGAAAAAGCACTGTGACACACCACTTAAGATCCTACAGTTCTACTGCTATGATATGAAATATATTATTTTGCCTGCTTTTTAAGTCAGATATTTTCATGGAATTCTATCCATTAAGATTGCTAATTTCTCATTTTCAGTAGCTTTCTTTCCCCTCCTTACAAAGTGTGAATGACTGGATAACTCAGATTATTAAGGTATACCAGAAGATGTGTACTCTGTGCAGTTCTGGTGTCCTCAACAGAAGAAGGACATGGAGCTGTTGCAGCAAGTCCACAGGAGGGCCACAAGGATGATAAGGGGGCTGGAGCACCTCCTGTGTGAAGACAGGCTGAGAAAGTTGGGGTAACCTCATAGCATTTTTCCAGTAGCTGAAAGGGGCCTACAAGGGTGCTGGGGATGGACCCTTCATCAGGGACTGCAGCAACAGGACAAGGAAAAATGGTTTTAAACTTAAAAAGGCAAAGATCAGGTTAGCTATAAGGAAAAAGTTCTTTACTATGAGGGTGGTGAAGCACTGGAACAGATTGCCCAAAGAAGTGGCACGTGCTTCACTCCTGGCAGTGCTGAAGGCCAAGCTGGACGGTGCCTTGGGCGACATGGTCTAGGGAGCATGGAACTAGATGATCTTCAGGTCCTTTCCAGCCCTAACCATTCTATGATTCTGTGTGAATGATAAAGCTATTTATCTGCACTGCTTTCTTAGGAACACAATAAATTCATTACTGATATTTAAAATGCAACCTAAACCTTCCAAACCTTTTTCTAATAACTACTCTTCACGAGACTATTTTGAAACCTCTTGATAAAATGTTTAGCTAAGAAATATTTGCTGAAGAGAGACTAAGACCAAAGACAAGCATTTAGAACTCCACTTGCCATGACACCTTATGAACTTAGTAGAAAGGCACGATAGAAACAGTAATTTTAATATCTGGGTTTGTAGCTGTGTACACTAGATGGCACTGATCAATTATCACTTAATTCACTAATCATCTTGTGTTTTTCCTTTATAACTGAATACTGTATTTCAGAATTTGAAAAAGAAATTAAATAAGAGAGCATCATTGGTTTGCCACAAATAAAAATACAGAGGAAAAATAAAGAAGTAAAACGAAATAATTTGGGATTGTCCCACCGATCAGGTCAGTAATCCCTGAAGGTTAATTCCAGCTTCCACTGGCAGTTCTCGAGTCACAGTACAAATATCCCAAGAGACTTAGCTCTCTACCTGTTCCAAACAGGAGTAGCCCAGATTTACACAAAACTGTGAAAACTAGGGTTTGCATCAAAAATGTGTGATTTATGTTAGGAAGGGATGGTATTTAAGAAAAGTGACTTCCCTTCCAGTCCATCAGCTCAATCAATTTAGCAAAGCTTTGTGCCATTCTGATTTACTATGGAACCAGGCAGAGGCTGTAACCTGCATGTGAGGAGTGCACACCTTATTCTATGCTCCCTTTGGGAGTATTCAGATAGCTTATCCATAAAGTACAGATAACATACCTGCAAGGCTTATCTCTGCTAATGCTGACAGAAGTACAGGCTCTTCTGGTGGATGACATCAGAGGAAGAACCCTAGCTGAGTGCTTTGAGCTGACCCGCTCCAGGATCTGGAAAGAATAATCTTATACACCTAAAACTGGTCTCTGTGACTACTCCCCAGAGTATACATTTCTGCATATACTCAACATAACTGACACAAATAATTCCATTTAAGGAAGATGCATCAATTCGCTCTGCAAGAATCTGTAACATTCCTGCTAACTATATTGTTGTGGTTTAAGCTTAGTTGTAAATTAGACAGAGCATGTAGCCTGCTTGTTTTCCCCCCACAACCTGTCC